>CAWWDY010001510.1:0-16994 GCA_963942605.1 Poecilus cupreus | reverse complement strand
TTTTGTATACTTAAAAACGGTGTTTTGTATGCTTTTGCATGCTTAAAACTGCAATTTTATCTTAATTTCACCAACATTAGCCATTATACACGACAGAAACATGAATATAACAGTTTAAATACTTGAAAACAGCATTTTGTATGTTTTTGCAAGCTGAAAGCAGCTATTTTATCTTGAGTTTGCAAACATAAGCCATTACACATGACATATACATAAATATGACAGTTTGTATACTTAAAAACGGTGTTTTGAATGCTTTTGCATGCTTAAAACAGAAATTTTATCTTGATTTCACCAACATAGCCATTATACACGACAGAAACATGAATATGACAGTTTAAATACTTGAAAACAGCATTTTGTATGTTTTGCAAGCTGAAAATAGCTATTTTATCTTTAGTTTGCAAACATAAGCCATTACACACGACATATACATGAATATGACAGTTTGTTTATTTAAAAACGGTATTTTGTATGCTTTTGCATGCTTAAAACAGCAATTTTATCTTGATTTCACCAACACTGGCCATTATATACGACAGAAACATGAATATGACAGTTTAAATACTTGAAAACAGCATGTTGTATGTTTTTGCAAGCTGAAAACAGCTATTTTATCTTGATTTTGCAAACATAAGCCATTACACACGACATATACATGAATATGACAGTTTGTATACTTAAAAACGGTGTTTTGTATGCTTTTGCATGCTTAAAACAGCAATTTTATCTTGATTTCACCAACATTAGCCAGTATACACGACAGAAACATGAATATGACAGTTTAGATACTTGAAAACAGCATTTTGTATGTTTTGCAAGCTGAAAATAACTATTTTATCTTGAGTTTGCAAACATAAGCCATTACACACGACATATACATGAATATGACAGTTTGTATACTTAAAAACGGTGTTTTGTATGCTTTTGCATGCTTAAAACAGCAATTTTATCTTGATTTCACCAACATTAGCCAGTATACACGACAGAAACATGAATATGACAGTTTAAATACTTGAAAACAGCATTTTGTATGTTTTGCAAGCTGAAAATAACTATTTTATCTTGAGTTTGCAAACATAAGCCACTACACACGACATATACATGAATATGACGGTTTGTTTATTTAAAAACGGTGTTTTGTGTGCTTTTGCATGCTTAAAACAGAAATTTTATCTTGATTTCACCAACTTTAGCCAGTATACACGACAGAAACATGAATATGACAGTTTAAATACTTGAAAACAGCATTTTGTATGTTTTGCAAGCTGAAAATAACTATTTTATCTTGAGTTTGCAAACATAAGCCGTTACACACGACATATACATGAATATGACAGTTTGTATACTTAAAAACGGTGTTTTGTATGCTTTTGCATGCTTAAAACAGCAATTTTATCTTTATTTCACCAACATTAGCCAGTATACACGACAGAAACATGAATATGACAGTTTAAATACTTGAAAACAGCATTTTGTATGTTTTGCAAGCTGAAAATAACTATTTTATCTTGAGTTTGCAAACATAAGCCATTACACACGACATATACATGAATATGACGGTTTGTTTATTTAAAAACGGTGTTTTGTGTGCTTTTGCATGCTTAAAACAGAAATTTTATCTTGATTTCACCAACATAGCCATTATACACGACAGAAACATGAATATGATAGTTTAAATACTTGAAAACAGCATTTTGTATGTTTTTTCAAGCTGAAAACAGCTATTTTATCTTGATTTTGTAAACATAAGCCATTACACACGACATATACATGAATATGACAGTTTGTATACTTAAAAACGGTGTTTTGTATGCTTTTGCATGCTTAAAACAGCAATTTTATCTTGATTTCACCAACATTAGCCATTATACGCGACAGAAACATGAATATGACAGTTTAAATACTTGAAAACAGCATTTTGTATGTTTTTCAAGCTGAAAATAGCTATTTTATCTTGAGTTTGCAAACATAAGCCATTACACACGACATATACATGAATATGACAGTTTGTTTATTTAAAAACGGTGTTTTGTATGCTTTTGCAAGCTTAAAACAGCAATTTTATCTTGATTTCATCAACATTAGCCATTATACACGACAGAAACATGAATATGACAGTTTAAATACTTGAAAACAGCATTTTGTATGTTTTTGCAAACTGAAGACAGCTATTTTATCTTGATTTTGCAAACTTAAGCCATTACACACGACATATACATGAATATGACTGTTTGTATACTTAAAAACGGTGTTTTGTATGCTTTTGCATGCTTAAAACTGCAATTTTATCTTGATTTAACCAACATTAGTCATTATACATGACAAAATCATGAATATGACAGTTTAAATACTTGAAAACAGCATTTTGTATGTTTTTGCATGCTGAAAACAGCTATTTAACTTGATTTTGCAAACATAAGCCATTACACACGACATATACATGAATATAACAGTTTGTATACTTAAAAACGGTGTTTTGTATGCTTTTGCATGCTTAAAACAGCAATTTTATCTTGATTTCACCAACATTAGCCATTATACACGACAGAAACATGAATATGACAGTTTAAATACTTGAAAACAGCATTTTGTATGTTTTGCAAGCTGAAAATAGCTATTTTATCTTGAGTTTGCAAACATAAGCCATTACACACGACATATACATGAAAATGACAGTTTGTTTATTTAAAAACGATGTTTTGTATGCTTTTGCATGCTTAAAACAGCAATTTTATCTTGATTTCACCAACATTAGCCATTATACACGACAGAAACATGAATATGACAGTTTAAATAATTGAAAACAGCATTTTGTATGTTTTTGCAAACTGAAAACAGCTATTTTATCTTGAGTTTGCAAACATAAGCCATTACACACGACATATACATGAATATGACAGTTTGTTTATTTAAAAACGGTGTTTTGTATGCTTTTGCATGCTTAAAACAGCAATTTTATCTTGATTTCACCAACATTAACCATTATACACGACAGAAACATGAATATGACAGTTTAAATACTTGAATACAGCATTTTGTATGTTTTGCAAGCTGAAAATAGCTATTTTATCTTGAGTTTGCAAACATAAGCCATTACACACGACATATACATGAATATGACAGTTTGTTTATTTAAAAACGGTATTTTGTATGCTTTTGCATGCTTAAAACAGCAATTTCATCTTGATTTCACCAACACTGGCCATTATACACGACAGAAACATGAATATGACAGTTTAAATACTTGAAAACAGCATGTTGTATGTTTTTGCAAGCTGAAAACAGCTATTTTATCTTGATTTTGCAAACATAAGCCATTACACACAACATATACATAAATATGACAGTTTGTATACTTAAAAACGGTGTTTTGTATGCTTTTGCATGCTTAAAACAGCAATTTTATCTTGACTTCACCAACATTAGCCAGTATACACGACAGAAACATGAATATGACAGTTTAAATACTTGAAAACAGCATTTTGTATGTTTTGCAAGCTGAAAATAACTATTTTATCTTGAGTTTGCAAACATTAGCCATTACACACGACATATACAAGAATATGACGGTTTGTTTATTTAAAAACGGTGTTTTGTGTGCTTTTGCATGCTTAAAACAGAAATTTTATCTTGATTTCACCAACATAGCCATTATACACGACAGAAACATGAATATGATAGTTTAAATACTTGAAAACAGCATTTTGTATGTTTTTGCAAGCTGAAAACAGCTATTTTATCTTGATTTTGCAAACATAAGCCATTACACACGACATATACATGAATATGACAGTTTGTATACTTAAAAACGGTGTTTTGTATGCTTTTGCATGCTTAAAACAGCAATTTTATCTTGATTTCACCAACATTAGCCATTATACACGACAGAAACATGAATATGACAGTTTAAATACTTGAAAACAGCATTTTGTATGTTTTTCAAGCTGAAAATAGCTATTTTATCTTGAGTTTGCAAACATAAGCCATTACACACGACATATACATGAATATTACTGTTTGTATACTTAAAAACGGTGTTTTGTATGCTTTTGCATGCTTAAAACTGCAATTTTATCTTGATTTAACCAACATTAGTCATTATACATGACAAAATCATGAATATGACAGTTTAAATATTTGAAAACAGCATTTTGTATGTTTTTGCATGCTGAAAACAGCTATTTTAACTTGATTTTGCAAACATAAGCCATTACACACGACATATACATGAATATGACAGTTTGTATACTTAAAAACGGTGTTTTGTATGCTTTTGCATGCTTAAAACAGCAATTTTATCTTGATTTCACCAACATTAGCCATTATACACGACAGAAACATGAATATGACAGTTTAAATACTTGAAAACAGCATTTTGTATGTTTTGCAAGCTGAAAATAGCTATTTTATCTTCAGTTTGCAAACATAAGCCATTACACACGACATATACATGAATATGACAGTTTGTTTATTTAAAAACGATGTTTTGTATGCTTTTGCATGCTTAAAACAGCAATTTTATCTTGATTTCACCAACATTAGCCATTATACACGACAGAAACATGAATATGACAGTTTAAATACTTGAAAACAGAATTTTGTATGTTTTTGCAAGCTGAAAACAGCTATTTTATCTTGATTTTGCAAACATAAGCCATTACACATGACATATACATGAATATGACAGTTTATATACTTAAAAACAGTGTTTTGTATGCTTTTGCATGCTTAAAACTGCAACTTTATCTTAATTTCACCAACATTAACCATTATACACGACAGAAACATGAATATGACAGTTTAAATACTAGAAAACAGCATTTTGTATGTTTTTGCATGCTGAAAACAGCAATTTTATTTTGATTTTGCAAACATAAGCCATTACTCACGACATATACATGAATATGACAGTTTGTATACTTAAAAACGGTGTTTTGTATGCTTTTGCATGCTTAAAACTGCAATTTTATCTTGAATTCACCAACATTAGCCATTATACACGACAGAAACATGAATTTGACAGTTTAAATACTTGAAAACAGCATTTTGTATGTTTTGCAAGCGGAAAACAGCTATTTTGTCTTGAGTTTGCAAACATAAGCTATTACAAACGACATGTACATGAATATGACAGTTTGTATACTTAAAAACGGTGTTTTGTATGCTTTTGCATGCTTAAAACTACAACTTTATCTTAATTTCACCAACATTAGCCATTATACACGACAGAAACATGAATATGACAGTTTAAATACTTGAAAACAGCATTTTGTATGTTTTTGCAAGCTGAAAACAGCTATTTTATCTTGATTTTGCAAACATAAGCCATTACACACGACATATACATGAATATGACAGTTTGTATACTTAAAAACGGTGTTTTGTATGCTTTTGCATGCTTAAAACTGCAATTTTATCTTGATTTCACAAACATTAGCCATAATACACGACAGAATCATTAATATGACAGTTTAAAAACATGAAAACAGTATTTTGTATGTTCTTGCAAGCTGAAAGCAGCTATTTTATCTTGATTTCACCAACACTGGCCATTATACACGACAGAAACATAAATATGACAGTTTAAATACTTGAAAACAGCATGTTGTATGTTTTTGCAAGCTGAAAACAGCTATTTTATCTTGATTTTGCAAACATAAGCCATTACACACGACATATATATGAATATGACAGTTTGTATACTTAAAAACGGTGTTTTGTATGCTTTTGCATGCTTAAAACAGCAATTTTATCTTGATTTCACCAACATTAGCCAGTATACACGACAGAAACATGAATATGACAGTTTAAATACTTGAAAACAGCATTTTGTATGTTTTGCAAGCTGAAAATAGCTATTTTATCTTGAGTTTGCAAACATAAGCCATTACACACGACATATACATGAATATGACGGTTTGTTTATTTAAAATCGGTGTTTTGTGTGCTTTTGCATGCTTAAAACAGAAATTTTATCTTGATTTCACCAACATAGCCATTATACACGACAGAAACATGAATATGATAGTTTAAATTCTTGAAAACAGCATTTTGTATGTTTTTGCAAGCTGAAAACAGCTATTTTATCTTGATTTTGCAAACATAAGCCATTACACACGACATATACATGAATATGACAGTTTGTATACTTAAAAACGGTGTTTTGTATGCTTTTGCATGCTTAAAACTGCAATTTTATCTTGATTTCACCAACATTAGCCATTATACACGACAGAAACATGAATATGACAGTTTAAATACTTGAAAACAGCATTTTGTATGTTTTTCAAGCTGAAAATAGCTATTTTATCTTGAGTTTGCAAACATAAGCCATTACACACGACATATACATGAATATGACAGTTTGTTTATTTAAAAACGGTGTTTTGTATGCTTTTGCAAGCTTAAAACAGCAATTGTATCTTGATTTCACCAACATTAGCCATTATACACGACAGAAACATGAATATGACAGTTTAAATACTTGAAAACAGCATTTTGTATGTTTTTGCAAACTGAAGACAGCTATTTTATCTTGATTTTGCAAACTTAAGCCATTACACACGACATATACATGAATAATACTGTTTGTATACTTAAAAACGGTGTTTTGTATGCTTTTGCATGCTTAAAACTGCAATTTTATCTTGATTTAACCAACATTAGTCATTATACATGACAAAATCATGAATATGACAGTTTAAATACTTGAAAACAGCATTTTGTATGTTTTTGCATGCTGAAAACAGCTATTTTAACTTGATTTTGCAAACATAAGCCATTACACACTACATATAATAATAATAATAATAATAATAATAATAATAAAGCACAATACAGACCAATCACATGTCTACCTACAATATACAAGCTGCTTACGTCAGTAGTAGCAGGAAACATCTACGAACATCTCGAAAGAAATAAACTTCTGGATGAAGAGCAGAAAGGGTGCCGTAAAGGCTCGAGAGGATGCAAGGAGCAGCTGGTAATAGACACAGCAATCACCAACTACGCCAAAAATAAAAAGGAATCACTTTATACAGCATATGTGGATTACCAGAAAGCTTTCGACAGTGTACCACATTCGTGGCTGCTTGAGATCCTGCAAATTTACAAAGTGGAGAAACATCTGGTAACCTTTCTAAGGCATGCGATGAACTGTTGGGAAACAACCCTAACCCTAAACACTCAAGATGGAAGTACTGTAGCTGGCAAAGTAAAAATAAAACGGGGAATATTCCAAGGAGACGCTCTCAGCCCATTGTGGTTCTGCCTAGCAATAAAACCGCTTACAACTCTACTTAACGTACAACAGAAAGGCTACACAATGGGTTCAGAACAAATAAGTCACTTGTGGTATATGGATGACCTCAAGTTGTTCTCAGGGCGCGCAGAACATCTGAATAAATTGTTGGAATGTGTAGGCAGCTACAGCACTGACATCGGCATGAAATTCGGCCTAGACAAATGTAAGATGAGCAGTATGGTTAGGGGAAAATGGAAGAAAAACACAGGATACGACGTTAGCAAACAAGGAAGGGTAGAAGGTTTGGAGGAGCAGGAAAGCTATACTTACCTGGGATACAGCCAAGCGCAAGGTATTGAACAACGAACCTGCAAAGAAGAAATTACCAACACCTACCTTTCCAGATTAAAAGCTATACTTCGGTCTGAACTATCAGCACGGAACACCACTAAAGCAGTGAACACATATGCCGCACCAGTAGTAACATACAGTTTCGGGGTACTGACATGGACAGCAACGGAACTCCAGGCATTAAACATCATGACACGGAAAACATTCAACAAGTATAGAGCACACCACCCACGTAGCTCCATAGAAAGAACTCACCTTCCACGGAAGCTAGGCGGCAGAGGAGTACCTAGCTTCCCAATGATGCACTTACAGCAGGTGCGAAACCTGAAAAGGTACTTCTATGGAAAAGCAAAAGATAGCCGATTGCACCGTGTCGTGATTGAGAAAGATAAGAAACTAACACCGCTATGTTTGCAACAAGAAGACTATGAGCCGAGTGCTAACGTCTTAACCACGGAAGAACTGAAGAACCAATGGAGATCAAAACGCCTCCACGGAAAGTACATTGCATCCATTGAAGAACCGCATATTGATACTACAGCGTCACAAATGTGGCTCCGCACAGGCAATATGTTTCTAGAAACTGAGGGTTTCGCGTTGGCCATCCAAGACCAAGTTATACCTACCCGCAGCTACCGGAAGCGCATTATGAACCAGCCCATTGCAAACATCAAATGCCGGATATGTGGTAACACAGAAGAAACCCTAGGCCACATTATAAATGGTTGCTCAGTACTAGCAAACAAATTGTATCTTGATAGACACAACAAGGTAGCAAACATTGTACACCAGGCGCTACGAAACAAGTACTTTAATACCGAGCAAATTGAGCCCTACTACAAATATAACCCTGTCCCCATTTGTGAAAGCGATGATGCCCGAATGTATTGGAACCGCAAAATCATCACCGACAAAACAATTAACAACAACATACCGGACATTGTATTGACGCTAAAACATAAAAAAATCACGTACATCATTGATATCGCAATTCCACTATGTGCCAATATAGAACAAAAATATGCGGAAAAAATTACCAAGTACATTCCGCTTGCGGACGAGATAAAAGCCATGTGGAAGATGGTAGAAGTCCAAATAGTACCAATCATCTTGGGAAGTACAGGCGAAATACCAATTAAATTACACCGAAGCCTCGATACATTACAAATTAACAAAAACTTATACTTACCCATGCAACGAGCTGTGATCCTGGATACCTGCAGTACCGTCAGACGAGTCCTTGGAGAGAAAGATACCCAAACCAACTAGGAAAGTCCACCCAAGGAACAACTACCTGGAACGAAAATTATAACCATACAGAAACTAACTTAAATTATAATAACAAACTGACTTACCTATTCCCAACACTATACTTACCTGCTTATTGTAAGCTGTATTTACAGTTATCACCTATACATTAGTATAGAGAATTTGACAACTACAAATAATAATAATAATATAATTTATTGCCCAACAGACGAACCAATTACAGGACAATATACATGAATACAAAAGCAAAGATAATATTTAGAACACAAAGACAAAAAAGAAATATATATATATATATATATATATATATATATATATATATATAAAAAACAAAAAAAATTATATTACAGAAATATATCTTCAATTAATACATTCGCATTCCTCGACATAGTAGATATCGGAGAACGTTGAAGAACATCTGAATGTGAAGATGGTAGTTGAAACGTCCTAGGGTATCTAGATGCCTGCCGTGGAACGTGGATCAGGACACGTGACAGGAGTAATGGTGCGTCGATTTGACCACGAAGTAGAAGGCAAAGGAACTTTGCACTGCTGGACTCTCTTCGGATGGTTAGTGACGGCATACCGTGTCGTTCGAGAAGGGACAGTTGGTCCGTACCTCTGGCTGGATAAACCCTATCTAATTTAAAAGACAAGACTTTTAAGAATCTTCGATGAACTCTATCCAAGGCTAGTTGTTGATAAGCGTGATACGGATACCAGACTAAGACAGCATACTCCAGTTTGCTAAGTACATAAGCGAAATAAAGGGATTTTTATTGCAGAAGTACCTTGAAAGAAGTGCGTGATTCTTATAATAAAGTTAAGCATCTTATTTGCTTCCCGAGCTATATTGTTTATGTGTTCTGAAAATATAAAGTTGGATGCGAAAGTGACACCTAAGTCCTTAAAAGAAGTAACATTTTTAAGGATAGAACCTCACATTTCGTAAGGAAATGAGATGGTACCAAGCTTACGGGTAAATGACATCTTACAGCATTTTGATACATTCAGACTCAGTTCATTTTTTTCACACCAGTCAATTAAAGTATAAATGTTATTTTGTAATACTTGAGCATCGTGAATAGTATTTATTTTAGAGAAGATTTTTAAATCATCAGCATAAGCTAACGTAGAACAAGAAAATAATGTCAAAAGCTCATTTATATATAAATTGAATAAAAGTGGGCCTAGGTTCGAACCCTGGGGAACTCCAGAGGTCGCTATAAATTCAAAAGAGGAAAAACCATTGTAGTAAACATAACATACTCTATTATTCAAATACGAATTTAGTAAAGTGACTAAACCAGGACAAGCACCATAAAAACTTATTTTAGATAAAAGAATACCATGATCGATAGAATCGAAGGCATGCGAAAAGTCCGTGTAAATGACATCGATTTGACTACGTTCATCAAGTATTTCAGCAACACACTGAGAAAAAGAAGCTAAATTTGTAGTAGTTGATCTACCTTTCATAAATCCATGTTGCTTGGTGGATATTATGCGGCTAGTATTCCTGTATAAGGAGGTGTAGATGACAATTTCTAAAACTTTGGCAAAGTTATTTAAAATGGAAATAGGACGGTAGTTCTGAATATTGTGTTTATCGCCTTTTTTAAAGATAGGTATGATTCTAGTTCTCTTCCATCTCTCTGGAAAAGTGCAAGATGTGATACATAAATTGATTATAAGTGTAAGAGGTTTACAGAGAATAAAACGAGCGTCTTTTATTAAGAAACTAGGAACCATATCCTCCCCAGCCGTACACTTGGTTTTGAATGTGGATAGGATTTTGATAATGTCATCTTCGGTTACTAAATTTAATTTAAATGAAGAGTAATTAGAAACTTTTTCCGTAGTATTATTATAAGAGGAACTAGTAGAAAAGTACTCGGAAAATGAGGAAGCAAAAGCATTGACAATGTCCTGAGGGTTGTTCAATTCGACTAGTTCACTGTTACATAATTTAGCTGGTATTCTAGAAGTACCTTGTTTTATTTGAGCAAATTTCCAAAAATCAGATGGATTGCTTGTAATATTATTCTCCACAGAAGTAATATATGTGTTGTAAGCTTCATTGATTTGATATTTGATTAGAAGCCGAAGTCTTTTAAATTCAGTAAGATAATGCATTTTACGATACTTAATCCACTTTTTTCTATAGTACTCTTTTGTCTTTAAATTATATTTTATTTGTTTAGTAAACCAATGTGGATAATGTGATGTACTGTATGTTGATTGTGGAACAGATTTATCGAATGAAGAGTAAAGTATGTTATAGAACATTTTAACTGCAGTATCAACATCATTGATACTATTCAAAGAAGACCAGTCTGTATCACATAAGTCATTATATAATTGAGTAAAATTTGCTCTGCGAAAATTATAACGAGTTTTAGAAGCCAAAGGAAAATTGTCGTTTATGGAATTGGATACGACATTAAAATTAATTGATAAAGATGGATGATAAGAGTCTTCTGGAACTAGTGGAAAATCAGAGTGATCGACTGAAATAGAGTGTAGAAAATTTGTGAATACAAGATCAAGTCTATTAGATTTACAGTTAAGTACATTGTTGTATTGAATAAGGTTTAATGAGTTCATAAAATTTCTGCATATATCAGATTTAGAGCAACTACAACATTCATCATATAAGTGAGGGATATTAAAATCGCCAAAGATAAGTACTCGTTTTTCAAGAAAAAATATTGCAAGGGCCTCAAAAAAGGTATGCAAATCATCAATGTTTATGTCTGGTGGTATATAAATAGCACAGATAGTAAAAGATAAATTTTCGAAATAGCATTGGCACGCAACAATGTCTATAAGAGGAGTTAAGTAAGTAATACTTGATAAATCGATAGTAGTATATGATATATTACTATATAACGAAATTAATACTCCTCCGCCTTTGCTACGATTAATTAATGAAAACTTTCGGTCTGAGCGAATGACGTTATAATAAGGAGGAAATAACTCTGCATTTTTAACTGATTCATTTAACCAGGTTTCTGAAATAATAATAATATCGAAGGACGAAGACAAACAATTATTATGAAATAAATGACAGTTAGAATTTAATCCCCTAACGTTTTGATAAAAACAAGACAAAGAAACAACACTGTTGGGCAATATTAGTTTTCCGATTTCTTAATAATTCGAGGTGTATCATTTATGTACTTTATAACTAAATTAGTTTCGCCTTTATTATTTATCCTATCGTTCAATTCTGCTTTAATATGTTTATAATATTCAATCTGACGTCTTGTTCGATCCCTAGCGATTACTAAACTGGGCCATTTATTAGAAGATTTTAGTTTGGAAATGTTTTTAAAAATTTTTTGAACATCATTAGAAGATGACAATATAATCTTCAATGGCCTAGGACGAGAAGAGGTTGGATCATAACGACCAACTCTAAACGAACTAACAATAGGACATACTATACCTAATTCAGAAAAAATGGTTTTAGTTAGATCATTGTCTAATTTATTCTGATCAGATTTTGAGGACTGTTCTTCGTTAGCACCAAAAATGATAAAATTATGTGAACGCTTGTTGCGTTCAGAAATTTCATTTATGATCTCTTCAGTTATATTGAGTGATGAAAGATCAGGTTTGTTGATAGTACTGTTTTTAACTTCAGTCAGATCTTTTTTAATTTGCAAAATATTTTCTTGTAGAGAAAGTATTATTAATTTAAGACTATTGATATCATCACTAAGAAGAGCACAGTTTTTACAATTCCATTTCAAACCGCTTTTATCTTGTTTTATTTTAGTAGCTTCAGTCCTAGTAATATCAACGCATGAAATGCTGTAACTTTTCTTACATAAGGAGCACATAATTGACCTATGCTCCTCAGTAGTTTTCTTACAACAATTGCAGATAACATCCATAGTAGATAACAAAAAATAGAGAAATATAACACACCGTAAAAAACAGCAAAAAAAACACCCTGTATGTAAATTTTTAATCAAACACCCAGTAAATGAATTAAAGACAAGTGTCTAATTATACTAATTAATTAAACACGCGTAAACAGACAGCAAAACCACGTTGAAAGAAACTGAGAAGAAATAGAATAAAAAATTGATAAAATCTAAAGAAACTCACCCCAGGAAGAATTTCCGAAGAATTCAATAATATACCAATAAAGTGCACAAAGTATCGAACACAATGATATAACTCACAAAATGAAAGACTTTAAAAAGCCAGCAAAATTGACCACAAAAGAAGAGTCGAAAAAAATACGTCTGAGCGTCTGAGCGTTCTACTATACATGAATATGACAGTTTGTATACTTAAAAACGGTGTTTTGTATGCTTTTGCATGCTTAAAACAGCAATTTTATCTTGATTTCACCAACATTAGCCATTATACACGACAGAAACATGAATATGACAGTTTAAATACTTGAAAACAGCATTTTGTATGTTTTGCAAGCTGAAAATAGCTATTTTGTCTTGAGTTTGCAAACATAAGCTATTACAAACGACATGTACATGAATATGACAGTTTGTATACTTAAAAACGGTGTTTTGAATGCTTTTGCATGCTTAAAACAGAAATTTTATCTTGATTTCACCAACATTAGCCATTATACACGACAGAAACATGAATATGACAGTTTAAATACTTGAAAACAGCATTTTGTATGTTTTTGCAAGCTGAAAACAGCTATTTTATCTTGATTTTGCAAACATAAGCCATTACACACGACATATACATGAATATGACAGTTTGTATACTTAAAAACGGTGTTTTGTATGCTTTTGCATGCTTAAAACTGCAATTTTATCTTGATTTCACAAACATTAGCCATTATACACGACAGAATCATTAATATGACAGTTTAAAAACATGAAAACAGCATTTTGTATGTTCTTGCAAGCTGAAAGCAGCTATTATATCTTGATTTTGCAAACATAAGAAATTACACACGACATATACATGAATATGACAGTTTGTTTATTTAAAAACGGTGTTTTGTATGCTTTTGCATGCTTAAAACAGCAATTTTATCTTAATTTCAACAACATTAGCCATTATACACGACAGAAACATGAATTTGACAGTTTAAATACTTGAAAACAGCATTTTGTATGTTTTGAAAGCGGAACACAGCTATTTTGTCTTGAGTTTGCAAACATAAGCTATTACAAACGACATGTACATGAATATGACAGTTTGTATACTTAAAAACGGTGTTTTGTATGCTTTAGCATGCTTAAAACTGCAACTTTATCTTAATTTCACCAACATTAGCCATTATACACGACAGAAACATGAATATGACAGTTTAAATACTTGAAAACAGCATTTTGTATGTTTTTGCAATCTGAAAACAGCTATTTTATCTTGATTTTGCAAACATAAGCCATTACACACGACATATACATGAATTTGACAGTTTGTATACTTAAAAACGGTGTTTTGTATGCTTTTGCATGCTTAAAACAGCAATTTTATCTTGATTTCACCAACATTAGACATTATACACGACAGAAACATGAATATGACAGTTTAAATACTTGAAAACAGCATTTTGTATGTTTTTGCAAGCTGAAAACAGCTATTTTATCTTGAGTTTGCAAACATAAGCCATTACACACGACATATACATGAATATGACAGTTTGTATACTTAAAAACGGAGTTTTGAATGCTTTTGCATGCTTAAAACAGCAATTTTATCTTGATTTCACCAACATTAGCCATTATACACGACAGAAACATGAATATGACAGTTTAAATACTTGAAAACAGCATTTTGTATGTTTTTGCAAGCTGAAAACAGCTATTTTATCTTGAGTTTGCAAACATAAGCCAATACACACGACATATACATGAATATGATAGTTTGTATACTTAAAAACGGTGTTTTGAATGCTTTTGCATGCTTAAAACAAAAATTTTATCTTGATTTCACCAACATTAGCCATTATACATGACAGAAACATGAATATGACAGTTTAAATACTTGAAAACAGCATTTTGTATGTTTTTGCAATCTGAAAACAGCTATTTTATCTTGATTTTGCAAACATAAGCCATTACACACGACATATACATGAATATGACAGTTTGTATACTTAAAAACGGTGTTTTGTATGCTTTTGCATGCTTAAAACAGCAATTTTATCTTGATTTCACCAACATTAGCCATTATACACGACAGAAACATGAATATGACAGTTTAAATAATTGAAAACAGCATTTTGTATGTTTTGCAAGCTGAAAATAGCTATTTTTTCTTGAGTTTGCAAACATAAGCCATTACACACGACATATACATGAATATGACAGTTTGTTTATTTAAAAACGGTGTTTTGTATGCTTTTGCATGCTTAAAACTGCAATTTTATCTTGATTTCACCAACAATAACCATTATACACGACAGAATCATGAATATGACAGTTTAAATACATGAAAACAGCATTTTGTATGTTTTTGCAAGCTGTAAGGAGCTATTTTATCTTGATTTTGCAAACATAAGCCATTACACACGACATATACATGAATATGACAGTTTGTATACTTAAAAACGGAGTTTTGAATGCTTTTGCATGCTTAAAACTGCAATTTTATCTTGATTTCACAAACATTAGCCATTATACACGACAGAATCATTAATATGACAGTTTAAAAACATGAAAACAGCATTTTGTATGTTTTTGCAAGCTCAAAGCAGCTTTTTTATCTTGATTTTGCAAACATAAGCCATTACACACGACATATACATGAATATGACAGTTTGTTTATTTAAAAACGGTGTTTTGTATGCTTTTGCATGCTTAAAGCAGCAATTTTATCTTAATTTCAACAACATTAGCCATTATACACGACAGAAACATGAATTTGACAGTTTAAATACTTGAAAACAGCATTTTGTATGTTTTGCAAGCGGAAAACAGCTATTTTGTCTTGAGTTTGCAAACATAAGCTATTACAAACGACATGTACATGAATATGACAGTTTGTATACTTAAAAACGGTGTTTTGTATGCTTTTGCATGCTTAAAACTGCAATTTTATCTTAAATTCACCAACATTAGCCATTATACACGACAGAAACATGAATATGACAGTTTAAATACTTGAAAACAGCATTTTGTATGTTTTTGCAAGCTGAAAACAGCTATTTTATCTTGATTTTGCAAACATAAGCCATTACACACGACATATACATGAATATAACAGTTTGTATACTTAAAAACTGTGTTTTGTATGCTTTTGCATGCTTAAAACTGCAACTTTATCTTAATTTCACCAACATTAGCCATTATACACGACAGAAACATGAATATGACAGTTTAAATACTTGAAAACAGCATTTTGTATGTTTTTGCAATCTGAAAACAGCTATTTTATCTTAATTTTGCAAACATAAGCCATTACACACGACATATACATGAATTTGACAGTTTGTATACTTAAAAACGGTGTTTTGTATGCTTTTGCATGCTTAAAACAGCAATTTTATCTTGATTTCACCAACATTAGACATTATACACGACAGAAACATGAATATGACAGTTTAAATACTTGAAAACAGCATTTTGTATGTTTTGCAAGCTGAAAATAGCTATTTTATCTTGAGTTTGCAAACATAAGCCATTACACACGACATATACATGAATATGACATTTTGTTTATTTAAAAACGATGTTTTGTATGCTTTTGCATGCTTAAAACAGCAATTTTATCTTGATTTCACCAACATTAGCCATTATACACGACAGAAACATGAATATGACAGTTTAAATACTTGAAAACAGCATTTTGTATGTTTTTGCAAGCTGAAAACAGCTACTTTATCTTGATTTTGCAAACATAAGCCATTACACATGACATATACATGAATATGACAGTTTATATACTTAAAAACAGTGTTTTGTATGCTTTTGCATGCTTAAAACTGCAACTTTATCTTAATTTCACTAACATTAACCATTATACACGACAGAAACATGAATATGACAGTTTAAATACTTGAAAACAGCATTTTGTATGTTTTGCAAGCTGAAAATAGCTATTTTATCTTGAGTTTGCAAACATAAGCCATTACACACGACATATACATGAATATGACAGTTTGTATACTTAAAAACGGTGTTTT
>CAWWDY010001509.1:0-52586 GCA_963942605.1 Poecilus cupreus | reverse complement strand
TTTGAATAGTTGAAAACAGCATTTTTCTATGTTTTTGCAAGTTAAAACAGCAATTTTATCGTCATTTCTCATAAATCGCCGTTTCGCACCAAAGAAACATGAACTTATCAGTTTGAATAGTTGAAAAAGCGTTTTTCTATGTTTTTGCAAGTTTAAACAGCAATTTTATCGTCATTTCTCATAAATCGCCGTTTCGCACGAAAGAAACATGAATTTATCAGTTTGAATAGTTGAAAACAGCGTTTTTCTATGTTTTTGCAAGTTTAAAACAGCAATTTTATCGTCATTTCTAATAAATGGCCGTTTCGCATGAAAGAAACATGAATTTGTCAGGTAGAATAGTTCAAAACAGCGTTTTTCTATGTTTTTGCAAGTTTAAAACAGCAATTTTATCGTCATTTCTCATAAATCGCCTTTTCGCACAAAAGAAACATGAATTTATCAGTTTGAATAGTTGAAAACAGCGTTTTTCTATGTTTTTGCAAGTTTAAAACAGCAATTTTATAGTCATTTCTCATAAATCGCCGTTTTGCACGAAAGAAACATGAATTAATTAGTTTGAATAGTTGAAAACAGCGTTTTTCTATGTTTTTGCAAGTTTAAAACAGCAATTTTATCGTCATTTCTCATAAATCGCCGTTTGGCACGAAAGAAACATGAATTTATCAGTTTGAATAGTTGAAAACAGCGTTTTTCTATATTTTTGCAAGTTTATAACAGCAAATTTATCGTCATTTCTCATAAATCGCCGTTTCGCACGAAAGAAACATGTATTTATCAGTTTGAATAGTTGAAAACAGCGTTTTTCTATGTTTTTGAAAGTTTAAAACAGCAATTTTATCGTCATTTCTCATAAATCGCCGTTTCGCACGAAAGAAACATGAATTTATCAGTTTGAATAGTTGAAAACAGTGTTTTTTCTATGTTTTTGCAAGTTTAAAACAGCAATTTTTTCGTCATTTCTAATAAATCGCCGTTTCGCACGAAAGAAACATGTATTTGTCAGTTTGAATAGTTCAAAACAGCGTTTTTCTATGTTTTTGCAAGTTTAAAACAGCAATTTTATCGTCATTTCTCATAAATCGCCGTTTCGCACGAAAGAAACATGAATTTATCAGTTTGAATAGTTGAAAACAGAGTTTTTCTATGTTTTTGCAAGTTTAAAACAGCATTTTTATCGTCATTACTCATAAATCGCCGTTTCGCACGAAAGAAACATGAATTTATCAGTTTGAATAGTTGAAAACAGCGTTTTTCTATGTTTTTGCAAGTTTAAAACAGCAATTTTATCGTCATTTCTCATAAATCGCCGTTTCGCATGAAAGAAACATGAATTTGTCAGTTTGAATAGTTCAAAACAGCGTTTTTCTATGTTTTTGCAAGTTTAAAACAGCAGTTTTATCGTCATTTCTCATAAATCGCCGTTTCGCACGAAAGAAACATGAATTTATCAGTTTAAATAATTGAAAACAGCGTTTTTCTATGTGTTTGCAAGTTTAAAACAGCAATTTTATCGTCATTTCTCATAAATCGCCGTTTCGCACCAAAGAAACATGAATTTATCAGTTTGAATAGTTGAAAACAGCGTTTTTCTATGTTTTTGCAATATTAAAACAGCAATTTTATCGTCATTTCTCATAAATCGCTGTTTCGCACGAGAGAAACATGAATTTATTAGTTTGAATAGTTGAAAACAGCGTTTTTCTATGTTTTTGCAAGTTTAAAACAGCAATTTTATCGTCATTTCTCATAAATCGCCGTTTCGCACGAAAGAAACATGAATTTATCAGTTTGAATAGTTGAAAACAGCGTTTTTCTATGTTTTTGCAAGTTTAAAACAGCAATTTTATTGTCATTTCTAATAAATCGCCGTTTCGCATGAAAGAAACATGAATTTGTCAGGTAGAATAGTTCAAACAGCGTATTTCTATGTTTTTGCAAGTTTAAAACAGCAATTTTATCGTCATTTCTCATAAATCGCCGTTTCGCACAAAAGAAACATGAATTTATCAGATTGAATAGTTTAAAACAGCGTTTTTCTATGTTTTTGCAAGTTTAAAACAGCAATTTATCGTCATTTGTCATAAATCGCCGTTTCGCACGAAAGAAACATGAATTTATCAGTTTGAATAGTTGAAAACAGCGTTTATCTATGTTTTTGCAAGTTTAAAACAGCAATTTTATCGTCATTTCTCATAAATCGCCGTTTCGCACGAAAGAAACATGAATTTATCGGTTTGAATAGTTGAAAACAGCGTTTTTCTATGTTTTTGCAAGTTTAAAACAGCAATTTTATCGTCATTTATCATAAATCGCCGTTTCGCACGAAATAAACATGAATTTATCAGTTTGAATAGTTGAAAACAGCGTTTTTCTATGTTTTTGCAAGATTAAAACAGCAATTTTATCGTCATTTCTCATAAATCGCCGTTTCGCGCGAAAGAAACATGAATTTATCAGTTTGAATAGTTGAAAACAGCGTTTTTCTATGTTTTTGCAAGTTAAAACAGCAATTTATCGTCATTTCTCATAAATCGCCGTTTCGCACCAAAGAAACATGAATTTATCAGTTTGAATAGTTGAAAAAGCGTTTTTCTATGTTTTTGCAAGTTTAAAACAGCAATTTTATCGTCATTTCTCATAAATCGCTGTTTCGCGCGAAAGGAACATGAATTTATCAGTTTGAATAGTTGAAAACAGCGTTTTTCTATGTTTTTGTAAGTTAAAACAGCAATTTTATCGTCATTTCTCATAAATCGCCGTTTCGCACCAAAGAAACATGAACTTATCAGTTTGAATAGTTGAAAAAGCGTTTTTCTATGTTTTGCAAGTTTAAAACAGCAATTTTATCGTCATTTCTCTAAATCGCCGTTTCGCACGAAAGAAACATGAATTTATCAGTTTGAATAGTTAAAAACAGCGTTTTTCTATGTTTTTGAAAGTTTAAAACAGCAATTTTTTCGTCATTTCTCATAAATCGCCGTTTCGCACGAAAGAAACATGAATTTGTTAGTTTGAATAGTTCAAAACAGCGTTTTTCTAGGTTTTTGCAAGTTTAAAACAGCAATTTTATCGTCATTTCTCATAAATCGCCGTTTCGCACGAAAGAAACATGAATTTGTCAGTTTGAATATTTCAAAACAGCGTTTTTTAATGTTTTTGCAAGTTTAAAACAGCAGTTTTATCGTGATTTCACAAAAATCCACCGTTTCGAACGAAAGAAACCTAAATTTATCAGTTTGAATAGTTGAAAACAGCGTTTTTCTATGTTTTTGCAAGTTTAAAACAGCAATTTTATCGTCATTTCTCATAAATCGCCGTTTCGCACAAAAGAAACATGAATTTATCAGTTTCAATAGTTGAAAACAGCGTTTTTCTATGTTTTTGCAAGTTTAAAACAGAAATTTTATCCTCATTTCTCATAAATCGCCGTTTCGCACGAAAAAAACATGAATTTATCAGTTTGAATAATTGAAAACAGCGTTTTTCTATGTTTTTGCAAGTTTAAAACAGCAATTTTATCGTCATTTCTCATAAATCGCCGTTTCGCACGAAAGAAACATGAATTTATCAGTTTGAATAGTTGAAAACAGCGTTTTTTCTATGTTTTTGCAAGTTTAAAACAGCAATTTTATCGTCATTTCTCATAAATCGCCGTTTCGCACCAAAGAAACATGAATTTATCAGTTTGAATAGTTGAAAAAGCGTTTTTCTATGTTTTTGCAAGTTTAAAACAGCAATTTTATCGTCATTTCTCGTAAATCGCCGTTTCGCACGAAAGAAACTTGAATTTATCAGTTTGAATAGTTGAAAACAGCGTTTATCTATGTTTTTGCAAGTTTAAAACAGCAATTTTATCGTCATTTCTCATAAATCGCCGTTTCGCACGAATGAAACATGAATTTATCGGTTTGAATAGTTGAAAACAGCGTTTTTCTATGTTTTTGCAAGTTTAAAACAGCAATTTTATCGTCATTTATCATAAATCGCCGTTTCGCACCAAAGAAACATGAATTTATCAGTTTGAATAGTTGAAAACAGCGTTTTTCTATGTTTTTGCAAGATTAAAACAGCAATTTTATCGTCATTTCTCATAAATCGCTGTTTCGCGCGAAAGAAACATGAATTTATCAGTTTGAATAGTTGAAAACAGCGTTTTTCTATGTTTTTGCAAGTTAAAACTGCAATTTTATCGTCATTTCTCATAAATCGCCGTTTCGCACCAAAGAAACATGAATTTATCAGTTTCAATAGTTGAAAACAGCGTTTTTCTATGTTTTTGCAAGTTTAAAACAGAAATTTTATCCTCATTTCTCATAAATCGCCGTTTCGCACGAAAAAAACATGAATTTATCAGTTTGAATAGTTGAAAACAGCGTTTTTCTATGTTTTTGCAAGTTTAAAACAGCAATTTTATCGTCATTTCTCATAAATCGCCGTTTCGCACGAAAGAAACATGAATTAATCAGTTTGAATAGTTGAAAACAGCGTTTTTCTATGTTTTTGCAAGTTTAAAACAGCAATTTTATCGTCATTTCTCATAAATCGCCGTTTCGCACGAAAGAAACATGAATTTATCAGTTTGAATAATTGAAAACAGCGTTTTTCTATGTGTTTGCAAGTTTAAAACAGCAATTTTATCGTCATTTCTCATAAATCGCCGTTTCGCACCAAAGAAACATGAATTTATCAGTTTGAATAGTTGAAAACAGTGTTTTTCTATGTTTTTGCAATATTTAAACAGCAATTTTATCGTCATTTCTCATAAATCGCTGTTTCGCACGAGAGAAACATGAATTTATTAGTTTGAATAGTTGAAAATAGCGTTTTTCTATGTTTTTGCAAGTTTAAAACAGCAATTTTATCGTCATTTCTAATAAATCGCCGTTTCGCATGAAAGAAACATGAATTTGTCAGGCAGAATAGTTCAAAACAGCGTTTTTCTATGTTTTTGCAAGTTAAACCAGCAATTTTATCGTCATTTCTCATAAATCGCCGTTTCGCACCAAAGAAACATGAATTTATCAGTTTGAATAGTTGAAAAAGCGTTTTTCTATGTTTTTGCAAGTTTAAAACAGCAATTTTATCGTCATTTCTCATAAATCGCCGTTTCGCACGAATGAAACATGAATTTATCGGTTTGAATAGTTGAAAACAGCGTTTTTCTATGTTTTTGCAAGTTTAAAACAGCAATTTTATCGTCATTTCTCATAAATCGCCGTTTCGCACGAAAGAAACATGAATTTATCAGTTTGAATAGTTGAAAACTGCGTTTTTCTATGTTTTTGCAAGTTTAAAACAGCAATTTTATCGTCATTTCTCATAAATCGCTGTTTCCCGCGAAAGAAACATGAATTTATCAGTTTGAATAGTTGAAAACAGCGTTTTTCTATGTTTTTGCAAGTTAAAACAGCAATTTTATCGTCATTTCTCATAAATCGCCGTTTCGCACCAAAGAAACATGAACTTATCAGTTTGAATAATTGAAAAAGTGTTTTTCTATGTTTTTGCAAGTTTAAAACAGCAATTTTATCGTCATTTCTCATAAATCGCCGTTTCGCACGAAAGAAACATTAATTTATCAGTTTGAATAGTTAAAAACAGCGTTTTTCTATGTTTTTGAAAGTTTAAAACAGCAATTTTTTCGTCATTTCTCATATATCGCCATTTCGCACGAAAGAAACATGAATTTGTCAGTTTGAATAGTTCAAAACAGCGTTTTTCTATGTTTTTGCATGTTTAAAACAGCAATTTTATCGTCATTTCTCATAAATCGCCGTTTCGCACGAAAGAAACATGAATTTGTCAGTTTGAATAGTTGAAAACAGAGTTTTTCTATGTTTTTGCAAGTTTAAAACAGCAATTTTATCGTCATTTCTTATAAATCGTCGTTTTTCACGAAAGAAACATGAATTTGTCAGTTTGAATAGTTCAAAACAGCGTTTTTCTAGGTTTTTGCAAGTTTAAAACAGCAATTTTATCGTCATTTCTCATAATTCGCCGTTTCGCACGAAAGAAACATGAATTTGTCAGTTTGAATATTTCAAAACAGCGTTTTTTAATGTTTTTGCAAGTTTAAAACAGCAGTTTTATCGTAATTTCACAGAAATCCACCGTTTCGAACGAAAGAAACCTGAATTTATCAGTTTGAATAGTTGAAAACAGCGTTTTTCTATGTTTTTGCAAGTTTAAAACAGCAATTTTATCGTCATTTCTCATAAATCGCCGTTTCGCACAAAAAAAACATGAATTTATCAGTTTCAATAGTTGAAAACAGCGTTTTTCTATGTTTTTGCAAGTTTAAAACAGCAATTTTATCGTCATTTCTCATAAATCGCCGTTTCGCACGAAAAAAACATGATTTTATCAGTTTGAATAGTTGAAAACAGCGTTTTTCTATGTTTTTGCAAGTTTAAAACAGCAATTTTATCGTCATTTCTCATAAATCGCCGTTTCGCACGAAAGAAACATGAATTTATCAGTTTGAATAGTTGAAAACAGCGTTTTTCTATGTATTTGCAAGTTTAAAACAGCAATTTTATCGTCATTTCTCATAAATCGCCGTTTCGCACGAAAGAAACATGAATTTATCAGTTTGAATAATTGAAAACAGCGTTTTTCTATGTGTTTGCAAGTTTAAAACAGCAATTTTATCGTCATTTCTCATAAATCGCCGTTTCGCACCAAAGAAACATGAATTTATCAGTTTGAATAGTTGAAAACAGCGTTTTTCTATGTTTTTGCAATATTTAAACAGCAATTTTATCGTCATTTCTCATAAATCGCTGTTTCGCACGAGAGAAACATGAATTTATTAGTTTGAATAGTTGAAAAAAGCGTTTTTCTATGTTTTTGCAAGTTTAAAACAGCAATTTTATCGTCATTTCTTATAAATCGCCGTTTCGCACGAAAGAAACATGAATTTATCAGTTTGAATAGTTGGAAACAGCGTTTTTTTATGTTTTTGCAAGTTTAAAACAGCAATTTTATCGTCATTTCTAATAAATCGCCGTTTCGCATGAAAGAAACATGAATTTGTCAGGCAGAATAGTTCAAAACAGCGTTTTTCTATGTTTTTGCAAGTTAAAACTGCAATTTTATCGTCATTTCTCATAAATCGCCGTTTCGCACCAAAGAAACATGAATTTATCAGTTTGAATAGTTGAAAAAGCGTTTTTCTATGTTTTTGCAAGTTTAAAACAGCAATTTTATCGTCATTTCTCATAAATCGCCGTTTCGCACGAATGAAACATGAATTTATCGGTTTGAATAGTTGAAAACAGCGTTTTTCTATGTTTTTGCAAGTTTAAAACAGCAATTTTATCGTCATTTCTCATAAATCGCCGTTTCGCACGAAAGAAACATGAATTTGTCAGTTTGAATAGTTGAAAACAGCGTTTTTCTATGTTTTTGCAAGTTTAAAACAGCAATTTTATCGTCATTTCTTATAAATCGTCGTTTTTCACGAAAGAAACATGAATTTGTCAGTTTGAATAGTTCAAAACAGCGTTTTTCTAGGTTTTTGCAAGTTTAAAACAGCAATTTTATCGTCATTTCTCATAATTCGCCGTTTCGCACGAAAGAAACATGAATTTGTCAGTTTGAATATTTCAAAACAGCGTTTTTTAATGTTTTTGCAAGTTTAAAACAGCAGTTTTATCGTAATTTCACAAAAATCCACCGTTTCGAACGAAAGAAACCTGAATTTATCAGTTTGAATAGTTGAAAACAGCGTTTTTCTATGTTTTTGCAAGTTTAAAACAGCAATTTTATCGTCATTTCTCATAAATCGCCGTTTCGCACAAAAGAAACATGAATTTATCAGTTTCAATAGTTGAAAACAGCGTTTTTCTATGTTTTTGCAAGTTTAAAACAGCAATTTTATCGTCATTTCTCATAAATCGCCGTTTCGCACGAAAAAAACATGATTTTATCAGTTTGAATAGTTGAAAACAGCGTTTTTCTATGTTTTTGCAAGTTTAAAACAGCAATTTTATCGTCATTTCTCATAAATCGCCGTTTCGCACGAAAGAAACATGAATTTATCAGTTTGAATAGTTGAAAACAGCGTTTTTCTATGTATTTGCAAGTTTAAAACAGCAATTTTATCGTCATTTCTCATAAATCGCCGTTTCGCACGAAAGAAACATGAATTTATCAGTTTGAATAATTGAAAACAGCGTTTTTCTATGTGTTTGCAAGTTTAAAACAGCAATTTTATCGTCATTTCTCATAAATCGCCGTTTCGCACCAAAGAAACATGAATTTATCAGTTTGAATAGTTGAAAACAGCGTTTTTCTATGTTTTTGCAATATTTAAACAGCAATTTTATCGTCATTTCTAATAAATCGCCGTTTCGCATGAAAGAAACATGAATTTGTCAGGCAGAATAGTTCAAAACAGCGTTTTTCTATGTTTTTGCAAGTTAAAACAGCAATTTTATCGTCATTTCTCATAAATCGCCGTTTCGCACCAAAGAAACATGAATTTATCAGTTTGAATAGTTGAAAAAGCGTTTTTCTATGTTTTTGCAAGTTTAAAACAGCAATTTTATCGTCATTTCTCATAAATCGCCGTTTCGCACGAATGAAACATGAATTTATCGGTTTGAATAGTTGAAAACAGCGTTTCTCTATGTTTTTGCAAGTTTAAAACAGCAATTTTATCGTCATTTCTCATAAATCGCCGTTTCGCACGAAAGAAACATGAATTTATCAGTTTGAATAGTTGAAAACTGCGTTTTTCTATGTTTTTGCAAGTTTAAAACAGCAATTTTATCGTCATTTCTCATAAATCGCTGTTTCCCGCGAAAGAAACATGAATTTATCAGTTTGAATAGTTGAAAACAGCGTTTTTCTATGTTTTTGCAAGTTAAAACAGCAATTTTATCGTCATTTCTCATAAATCGCCGTTTCGCACCAAAGAAACATGAACTTATCAGTTTGAATAATTGAAAAAGTGTTTTTCTATGTTTTTGCAAGTTTAAAACAGCAATTTTATCGTCATTTCTCATAAATCGCCGTTTCGCACGAAAGAAACATTAATTTATCAGTTTGAATAGTTAAAAACAGCGTTTTTCTATGTTTTTGAAAGTTTAAAACAGCAATTTTTTCGTCATTTCTCATATATCGCCATTTCGCACGAAAGAAACATGAATTTGTCAGTTTGAATAGTTCAAAACAGCGTTTTTCTATGTTTTTGCAAGTTTAAAACAGCAATTTTATCGTCATTTCTCATAAATCGCCGTTTCGCACGAAAGAAACATGAATTTGTCAGTTTGAATAGTTGAAAACAGCGTTTTTCTATGTTTTTGCAAGTTTAAAACAGCAATTTTATCGTCATTTCTTATAAATCGTCGTTTTTCACGAAAGAAACATGAATTTGTCAGTTTGAATAGTTCAAAACAGCGTTTTTCTAGGTTTTTGCAAGTTTAAAACAGCAATTTTATCGTCATTTCTCATAATTCGCCGTTTCGCACGAAAGAAACATGAATTTGTCAGTTTGAATATTTCAAAACAGCGTTTTTTAATGTTTTTGCAAGTTTAAAACAGCAGTTTTATCGTAATTTCACAAAAATCCACCGTTTCGAACGAAAGAAACCTGAATTTATCAGTTTGAATAGTTGAAAACAGCGTTTTTCTATGTTTTTGCAAGTATAAAACAGCAATTTTATCGTCATTTCTCATAAATCGCCGTTTCGCACAAAAGAAACATGAATTTATCAGTTTCAATAGTTGAAAACAGCGTTTTTCTATGTTTTTGCAAGTTTAAAACAGCAATTTTATCGTCATTTCTCATAAATCGCCGTTTCGCACGAAAAAAACATGATTTTATCAGTTTGAATAGTTGAAAACAGCGTTTTTCTATGTTTTTGCAAGTTTAAAACAGCAATTTTATCGTCATTTCTCATAAATCGCCGTTTCGCACGAAAGAAACATGAATTTATCAGTTTGAATAGTTGAAAACAGCGTTTTTCTATGTATTTGCAAGTTTAAAACAGCAATTTTATCGTCATTTCTCATAAATCGCCGTTTCGCACGAAAGAAACATGAATTTATCAGTTTGAATAATTGAAAACAGCGTTTTTCTATGTGTTTGCAAGTTTAAAACAGCAATTTTATCGTCATTTCTCATAAATCGCCGTTTCGCACCAAAGAAACATGAATTTATCAGTTTGAATAGTTGAAAACAGCGTTTTTCTATGTTTTTGCAATATTTAAACAGCAATTTTATCGTCATTTCTCATAAATCGCTGTTTCGCACGAGAGAAACATGAATTTATTAGTTTGAATAGTTGAAAACAGCGTTTTTCTATGTTTTTGCAAGTTTAAAACAGCAATTTTATCGTCATTTCTTATAAATCGCCGTTTCGCACGAAAGAAACATGAATTTATCAGTTTGAATAGTTGAAAACAGCGTTTTTCTATGTTTTTGCAAGTTTAAAACAGCAATTTTATCGTCATTTCTAATAAATCGCCGTTTCGCATGAAAGAAACATGAATTTGTCAGGCAGAATAGTTCAAAACAGCGTTTTTCTATGTTTTTGCAAGTTAAAACAGCAATTTTATCGTCATTTCTCATAAATCGCTGTTTAGCACGAAAGAAACTTGAATTTATCAGTTTGAATAGTTGAAAACAGCGTTTATCTATGTTTTTGCAAGTTTAAAACAGCAATTTTATCGTCATTTCTCATAAATCGCCGTTTCGCACGAATGAAACATGAATTTATCGGTTTGAATAGTTGAAAACAGCGTTTTTCTATGTTTTTGCAAGTTTAAAACAGCAATTTTATCGTCATTTATCATAAATCGCCGTTTCGCACCAAAGAAACATGAATTTATCAGTTTGAATAGTTGAAAACAGCGTTTTTCTATGTTTTTGCAAGATTAAAACAGCAATTTTATCGTCATTTCTCATAAATCGCTGTTTCGCGCGAAAGAAACATGAATTTATCAGTTTGAATAGTTGAAAACAGCGTTTTTCTATGTTTTTGCAAGTTTAAAACAGCAATTTTATCGTCATTTCTCATAAATCGCCGTTTCGCACAAAAGAAACATGAATTTATCAGTTTGAATAGTTGAAAACAGCGTTTTTCTATTTTTTTGCAAGTTTAAAACAGCAATTTTATTGTCATTTCTCATAAATCGCCGTTTTGCACGAAAGAAACATGAATTTATCAGTTTGAATAGTTGAAAACAGCGTTTATTTATGTTTTTGCAAGTTTAAAACAGCAATTTTATCGTCATTTCTCATAAATCGCCGTTTCGCACGAAAGAAACATGAATTTATCAGTTTGAATAGTTGAAAACAGCGTTTTTCTATGTTTTTGCAAGTTAAAACAGCAATTTTATCGTCATTTCTCATAAATCGCCGTTTCGCACCAAAGAAACATGAATTTATCAGTTTGAATAGTTGAAAAAGCGTTTTTCTAAGTTTTTGCAAGTTTAAAACAGCAATTTTATCGTCATTTCTCATAAATCGCCGTTTCGCACGAAAGAAACATGAATTTATCAGTTTGAATAGTTAAAAACAGCGTATTTCTATGTTTTTGAAAGTTTAAAACAGCAATTTTTTCGTCATTTCTCATAAATCGCCGTTTCGCACGAAAGAAACATGAATTTGTCAGTTTGAATAGTTCAAAACAGCGTTTTTCTATGTTTTTGCAAGTTTAAAACAGCAATTTTATCGGCATTTCTCATAAATAGCCGTTTCGCACGAAAGAAACATGAATTTGTCAGTTTGAATAGTTGAAACCAGCGTTTTTCTATGTTTTTGCAAGTTTAAAACAGCAATTTTATCGTCATTTCTCATAAATCGCCGTTTCGCACGAAAGAAACATGAATTTATCAGTTTGAATAGTTGAAAACAGCGTTTTTCTATGTTTTTGCAAGTTTATAACAGCAATTTTATCATCATTTCTCATAAATCGCCGTTTCGCACGAAAAAAACATGAATTTATCAGTTTGAATAGTTGAAAATAGCGTTTTTCTATGTTTTTGCAAGTTTAAAACAGCAATTTTATCGTCATTTCTCATAAATCGCCGTTTCCCACGAAAGAAACCTGAATTTATCAGTTTGAATAGTTGAAAACAGCGTTTTTCTATGTTTTTGCAAGTTTAAAACAGCAATTTTATCGTCATTTCTCATAAATCGCCGTTTCGCACGAAAGAAACATGAATTTATCAGTTTGAATAGTTAAAAACAGCGTATTTCTATGTTTTTGAAAGTTTAAAACAGCAATTTTTTCGTCATTTCTCATAAATCGCCGTTTCGCACGAAAGAAACATGAATTTGTCAGTTTGAATAGTTCAAAACAGCGTTTTTCTATGTTTTTGCAAGTTTAAAACAGCAATTTTATCGTCATTTCTCATAAATAGCCGTTTCGCACGAAAGAAACATGAATTTGTCAGTTTGAATAGTTGAAACCAGCGTTTTTCTATGTTTTTGCAAGTTTAAAACAGCAATTTTATCGTCATTTCTCATAAATCGCCGTTTCGCACGAAAGAAACATGAATTTATCAGTTTGAATAGTTGAAAACAGCGTTTTTCTATGTTTTTGCAAGTTTATAACAGCAATTTTATCATCATTTCTCATAAATCGCCGTTTCGCACGAAAGAAACAGGAATTTATCAGTTTGAATAGTTAAAAACAGCGTTTTTCTATGTTTTTGAAAGTTTAAAACAGCAATTTTTTCGTCATTTCTCATAAATCGCCCTTTCGCACGAAAGAAACATGAATTTGTCAGTTTGAATAGTTCAAAACAGCGTTTTTCTATGTTTTTGCAAGTTTAAAACAGCAATTTTATCGTCATTTCTCATAAATAGCCGTTTCGCACGGAAGAAACATGAATTTGTCAGTTTGAATAGTTGAAAACAGCGTTTTTCTATGTTTTTGCAAGTTTAAAACAGCAATTTTATCGTCATTTCTTATAAATCGTCGTTTTGCACGAAAGAAACATGAATTTGTCAGTTTGAATAGTTCAAAACAGCGTTTTTCTATGTTTTTGCAAGTTTAAAACAGCAATTTTATCGTCATTTCTCATAAATCGCCGTTTCGCACGAAAGAAACATGAATTTGTCAGTTTGAATATTTCAAAACAGCGTTTTTTTATGTTTTTGCAAGTATAAAACAGCAGTTTTATCGTGATTTCACAAAAATCCACCTTTTCGAACGAAAGAAACCTGAATTTATCAGTTTGAATATTTGAAAACAGCGTTTTTCTATGTTTTTGCAAGTTTAAAACAGCAATTTTATCCTCATTTCACATAAATCGCCGTTTCGCACGAAAGAAACATGAATTTATCAGTTTGAATAGTTGAAATTAGCGTTTTTCTATGTTTTTGCAAGTTTAAAACAGCAATTTTATCGTCATTTCTCATAAATCGCCGTTTCGCACGAAAGAAACATGAATTTATCAGTTTGAATAGTTGAAAACAGCGTTTTTCTATGTTTTTGCAAGTTTAAAACAGCAATTTTATCGTTATTTCTCATAAATCGCCGTTTCGCACGAAAGAAACATGAATTTATCAGTTTGAATAGTTGAAAACAGCGTTTTTCTATGTTTTTGCAAGTTTAAAACAGCATTTTAAATACGTCAGATTAGATTTTTGAAAACAGCGTTTTCTTGGTTTTGCAAGTTTAAAACAGCAGTTTTATCGTGATATCACAAAAATCCATCGTTTCGAACGAAAAAAACATGAATTTATCACTTTGAATAGTTGAAAACAGCGTTTTTCTATGTTTTTGCAAGTTTAAAACATCAATTTTATCGTCATTTCTCATAAATTGCCGTTTCGCACGAAAGAAACATGAATTTATCAGTTTGAATAGTTGAAAACAGCGTTTTTCTATGTTTTTGCAAGTTTAAAACGGCAATTTTATCGTCATTTCTCATAAATCGCCGTTTCGCACGAAAGAAACATGAATTTGTCAGTTTGAATAGTTGAAAACAGCGTTTTTCTATGTTTTTGCAAGTTTAAAACAGCAATTTTATCGTCATTTCTTATAAATCGTCGTTTTGCACGAAAGAAACATGAATTTGTCAGTTTGAATAGTTCAAAACAGCGTTTTTCTATGTTTTTGCAAGTTTAAAACAGCAATTTTATCGTCATTTCTCATAAATCGCCGTTTCGCACGAAAGAAACATGAATTTGTCAGTTTGAATATTTCAAAACAGCGTTTTTTTATGTTTTTGCAAGTATAAAACAGCAGTTTTATCGTGATTTCACAAAAATCCACCTTTTCGAACGAAAGAAACCTGAATTTATCAGTTTGAATATTTGAAAACAGCGTTTTTCTATGTTTTTGCAAGTTTAAAACAGCAATTTTATCCTCATTTCACATAAATCGCCGTTTCGCACGAAAGAAACATGAATTTATCAGTTTGAATAGTTGAAATTAGCGTTTTTCTATGTTTTTGCAAGTTTAAAACAGCAATTTTATCGTCATTTCTCATAAATCGCCGTTTCGCACGAAAGAAACATGAATTTATCAGTTTGAATAGTTGAAAACAGCGTTTTTCTATGTTTTTGCAAGTTTAAAACAGCAATTTTATCGTTATTTCTCATAAATCGCCGTTTCGCACGAAAGAAACATGAATTTATTAGTTCGAATAGTTGAAAACGGCGTTTTTCTAAGTTTTTGCAAGTTTAAAACAGCAATTTTATCGTCATTTCTCATAAATCGTCGTTTCGCACGGAAGAAACATGAATTTGTCAGTTTGAATAGTTGAAAACAGCGTTTTTCTATGTTTTTGCAAGTTTAAAATAGCATTTTAAATAGGTCAGATTAGATTTTTGAAAACAGCGTTTTCTTGGTTTTGCAAGTTTAAAACAGCAGTTTTAACGTGATTTCACAAAAATCCACCGTTTCGAACGAAAGAAACATGAATTTATCAGTTTGAATAGTTGAAAACAGCGTTTTTCTATGTTTTTGCAAGTTTAAAACATCAATTTTATCGTCATTTCTCATAAATTGCCGTTTCGCACGAAAGAAACATGAATTTATCAGTTTGAATAGTTGAAAACAGCGTTTTTCTATGTTTTTGCAAGTTTAAAACAGTAATTTCTCATAAATCGCCGTTTCGCACAAAAGAAACATGAATTTATCAGTTTGAATAGTTGAAAACAGCGTTTTTCTATGTTTTTGCAAGTTTAAAACAGCAATTCTATCGTCATTTCTTATAAATCGCCGTTTCGCACGAAAGAATCATGAATTTATCAGTTTGAACAGTTGAAAACAGCGTTTTTCTATGTTTTTGCAAGTTTAAAACATCAATTTTATCGTCATTTCTCATAAATTGCCGTTTCGCACGAAAGAAACATGAATTTATCAGTTTGAATAGTTGAAAACAGCGTTTTTCTATGTTTTTGCAAGTTTAAAACGGCAATTTTATCGTCATTTCTCATAAATCGCCGTTTCGCACGAAAGAAACATGAATTTGTCAGTTTGAATAGTTGAAAACAGCGTTTTTGTTTGTTTTTGCAAGTTTAAACCAGCAATTTTATAGTGATTTCACAAAAATCCACCGTTTCGAATGAAAGAAACATGAATTTGTCAGTTTGAATAGTTGAAAACAGCGTTTTTCTATGTTTTTGCAAGTTTAAAATAGCATTTTAAATAGGTCAGATTAGATTTTTGAAAACAGCGTTTTCTTGGTTTTGCAAGTTTAAAACAGCAGTTTTAACGTGATTTCACAAAAATCCACCGTTTCGAACGAAAGAAACATGAATTTATCAGTTTGAATAGTTGAAAACAGCGTTTTTCTATGTTTTTGCAAGTTTAAAACATCAATTTTATCGTCATTTCTCATAAATTGCCGTTTCGCACGAAAGAAACATGAATTTATCAGTTTGAATAGTTGAAAACAGGGTTTTTCTATGTTTTTGCAAGTTTAAAACAGTAATTTTATCGTCATTTCTCATAAATCGCCGTTTCGCACAAAAGAAACATGAATTTATCAGTTTGAATAGTTGAAAACAGCGTTTTTCTATGTTTTTGCAAGTTTAAAACAGCAATTTTATCGTCATTTCTCATAAATCGCCGTTTCGCACGGAAGAAACAAGAATTTGTCAGTTTGAATAGTTGAAAACAGCGTTTTTCTATGTTTTTGCAAGTTTAAAACAGCATTTTAAATACGTCAGATTAGATTTTTGAAAACAGCGTTTTCTTGGTTTTGCAAGTTTAAACCAGCAATTTTATAGTGATTTCACAAAAATCCACCGTTTCGAATGAAAGAAACATGAATTTATCAGTTTGAATAGTTGAAAACAGCGTTTTTCTATGTGTTTGCAAGTTTAAAACAGCAATTTTCTCGTCATTTCTCATAAATCGCCGTTTCGCACGAAAAAAACATTATTTTATCAGTTTGAATTGTTGAAAACAGCGTTTTTCTATGTTTTTGCAAGTTTAAAACAGCATTTTTATCATCATTTCTCATAAATCGCCGTTCCGCACGAAAGAAACATGAATTTGTCAGTTTGAATAGTTCAAAACAGCGTTTTTCTATGTTTTTGCAAGTTTAAAACAGCAATTTTATCTTCATTTCTCATAAATCGCGTTTCCCACAAAAGAAACATGAATTTATCAGTTTGAATAGTTGAAAACAGGGTTTTATATGTTTTTGCAAGTTTAAAACAGCAATTTTATCGTCATTTCTCATAAATCGCCGTTTCGCACGAAAAAAACATGAATTTGTCAGTTTGAATAGTTCAAAACAGCCTTTTTCTATGTTTTTGCAAGTTTAAAACAGCAATTTTATCGTCATTTCTCATAAATCGCCGTTTCGCACGAAAGAAACATGAATTTGTCAGTTTGAATAGTTGAAAACAGCGTTTTCTATGTTTTTGCAAGTTTAAAACAGCAATTTTATCGTCATTTCTCATAAATCGCCGTTTCGCACGAAAGAAACATGAATTTGTCAATTTGAATAGTTCAAAACAGCGTTTTTCTATGTTTTTGCCAGTTTAAAACAGCAGTTTTATCGTGATTTCACAAAAATCCACCGTTTCGAACGAAAGAAACCTTAATTTATCAGTTTGAATAGTTGAAAACAGCGTTTTACTATGTTTTTGCAAGTTTAAAACAGCAATTTTATCGTCATTTCTCATAAATCGCCGTTTCGCACGAAAGAAACATGAATTTATCAGTTTGAATAGTTGAAAACAGCGTTTTTCTATGTTTTTGCAAGTTAAAACAGCAATTTTATCATCATTTCTCATAAATCGCCGTTTCGCACGAAAGAAACATGAATTTATCAGTTTGAATAGTTCAAAACAGCGTTTTTCTATGTTTTTGCAAGTTTAAAACAGCAATTTTATCGTCATTTCTCATAAATCGCCGTTTCGCACGAAAGAAACATGAATTTGTCAGTTTGAATAGTTGAAAACAGCGTTTTTCTATGTTTTTGCAAGTTAAAACAGCAATTTTATCATCATATGTCATAAATCGCCGTTTCGCACGAAAGAAACATGAATTTATCAGTTTGAATAGTTCAAAACAGCGTTTTTCTATGTTTTTGCAAGTTTAAAACAGCAATTTTATCGTCATTTCGCATAAATCGCCGTTTCGCACGAAAAAAACATGATTTTATCAATTTGAATAGTTGAAAACAGCGTTTTTCTATGTTTTTGCAAGTTTAAAACAGCAATTTTATCGTCATTTCTCATAAATCGCCGTTTCGCACGAAAAAAACATGAATTTGTCAGTTTAAATTGTTCAAAACAGCGTTTTTCTATGTTTTTGCAAGTTTAAAACAGCAATTTTATCATCATTTCTCATAAATCGCCGTTTCGCAAGTAAGAAACATGAATTTGTCAGTTTGAATAGTTCAAAACAGCGTTTTTCTATGTTTTTGCAAGTTTAAAACAGCAATTTTATCGTCATTTCTCATAAATCGCCGTTTTGCACGAAAGAAACATGAATTTGTCAGTTTGAATAGTTGAAAACAGCGTTTTTCAATGTTTTTGCAAGTTAAAACAGCAATTTTATCATCATTTCTCATAAATCGCCGTTTCGCACGAAAGAAACATGAATTTATCAGTTTGAATAGTTCAAAACAGCGTTTTTCTATGTTTTTGCAAGTTTAAAACAGCAATTTTATCGTCATTTCTCATAAATCGCCGTTTCGCACGAAAGAAACATGAATTTGTCAGTTTGAATAGTTGAAAACAGCGTTTTTCTATGTTTTTGCAAGTTAAAAAAGCAATTTTATCATCATATGTCATAAATCGCCGTTTCGCACGAAAGAAACATGAATTTATCAGTTTGAATAGTTCAAAACAGCGTTTTTCTATGTTTTTGCAAGTTTAAAACAGCAAATTTATCGTCATTTCTCACAAATCTCCGTTTCGCACGAAAGAAACATGAATTTGTCAGTTTGATTAGTTGAAAACAGCGTTTTTCTATGTTTTTGCAAGTTAAAACAGCAATTTTATCATCATATGTCATAAATCGCCGTTTCGCACGAAAGAAACATGAATTTATCAGTTTGAATAGTTCAAAACAGCGTTTTTCTATGTTTTTGCAAGTTTAAAACAGCAATTTTATCGTCATTTCGCATAAATCGCCGTTTCGCACGAAAAAAACATGATTTTATCAATTTGAATAGTTGAAAACTGCGTTTTTCTATGTTTTTGCAAGTTTAAAACAGCAATTTTATAGTCATTTCTCATAAATCGCCGTTTCGCACGAAAAAAAAACATGAATTTATCAGTTTGAATAGTTGAAAACAGCGTTTTTCTATGTTTTTGCAAGTTTAAAACAGCAATTTTATCGTCATTTCTCATAAATTGCCGTTTCGCACGAAAAAAAACATGAATTTGTCAGTTTGAATAGTTCAAAACAGCGTTTTTCTATGTTTTTGCAAGTTTAAAACAGCAATTTTATCGTCATTTCTCATAAATCGCCGTTTCGCACGAAAGAAATATGAATTTGTCAGTTTGAATAGTTCAAAACAGCGTTTTTCTATGTTTTTGCAAGTTTAAAACAGCAATTTTATCGTCATTTCTCATAAATCGCCGTTTCGCACAAAAAAACATGAATTTATCAGTTTGAATAGTTGAAAACAGCGTTTTTCTATGTTTTTGCAACTTTAAAACAGCAATTTTCTCGTCATTTCTCATAAATCGCCGTTTCGCACGAAAAAAACTTTATTTTATCAGTTTGAATAGTTGAAAACAGCGTTTTTCTATGTTTTTGCAAGTTTAAAACAGCATTTTTATCATCATTTCTCATAAATCGCCGTTCCGCACGAAAGAAACATGAATTTGTCAGTTTGAATAGTTCAAAACAGCGTTTTTCTATGTTTTTGCAAGTTTAAAACAGCAATTTTATCTTCATTTCTCATAAATCGCGTTTCCCACAAAAGAAACATGAATTTATCAGTTTGAATAGTTGAAAACAGGGTTTTATATGTTTTTGCAAGTTTAAAACAGCAATTTTATCGTCATTTCTCATAAATCGCCGTTTCGCACGAAAGAAACAAGAATTTGTCAGTTTGAATAGTTGAAAACAGCGTTTTTCTATGTTTTTGCAAGTTTAAAACAGCAATTTTATCGTCATTTCTCATAAATCGCCGTTTCGCACGAAAGAAACATGAATTTATCAGTTTGAATAGTTCAAAACAGCGTTTTTCTATGTTTTTGCAAGTTAAAAACAGCAATTTTATCATCATTTCTCATAAATCGCCGTTTCGCACGAAAGAAACATGAATTTATCAGTTTGAATAGTTCAAAACAGCATTTTTCTATGTTTTTGCAAGTTTAAAATAGCAATATTATCGTCATTTCGCATAAATCGCCGTTTCGCACGAAAAAAACATGATTTTATCAGTTTGAATAGTTGAAAACAGCGTTTTTCTATGTTTTTGCAAGTTTAAAACAGCAATTTTATCGTCATTTCTCATAAATCGCCGTTTCGCACAAAAAAAACATGAATTTGTCAGTTTGAATAGTTGAAAACAGCGTTTTTCTATGTTTTTGCAAGTTTAAAACAGCAATTTTATCGTGATTTCACAAAAATCCACCGTTTCGAACGAAAGAAACCTGAATTTATTAGTTTGAATAGTTGAAAACAGCGTTTTTCTATGTTTTTGCAAGTTTAAAACAGCAATTTTGTCGTCATTTCTCATAAATCGCCGTTTCGCACGAAAGAAACATGAATTTATCAGTTTGAATAGTTGAAAACAGCGTTTTTCCAAGTTTTTGCAAGTTTAAAACAGCAATTTTATCGTCATTTCTCATAAATCGCCGTTTCGCACGAAAGAAACATGAATTTGTCAGTTTGAATAGTTCAAAACAGCGTTTTTCTATGTTTTTGCAAGTTTAAAACAGCATTTTTATCATCATTTCTCATAAATCGCCGTTCCGCACGAAAGAAACATGAATTTGTCAGTTTGAATAGTTCAAAACAGCGTTTTTCTATGTTTTTGCAAGTTTAAAACAGCAATTTTATCGTCATTTCTCATAAATCGCCGTTTCGCACGAAAGAAACATGAATTTATCAGTTTGAATAGTTGAAAACAGCGTTTTTTTATGTTTTTGCAAGTTTAAAACAGCAATTTTCTCGTCATTTCTCATACATCGCCGTTTCGCACGAAAAAAACATGATTTTATCAGTTTGAATAGTTGAAAACAGCGTTTTTCTATGTTTTTGCAAGTTTAAAACAGCATTTTTATCATCATTTATCATAAATCGCCGTTCCGCACGAAAGAAACATGAATTTGTCAGTTTGAATAGTTCAAAACAGCGTTTTTCTATGTTTTTGCAAGTTTAAAACAGCAATTTTATCTTCATTTCTCATAAATCGCGTTTCCCACAAAAGAAACATGAATTTATCAGTTTGAATAGTTGAAAACAGGGTTTTCTATGTTTTTGCAAGTTTAAAACAGCAATTTTATCGTCATTTCTCATAAATCGCCGTTTCGCACGAAAGAAACATGAATTTGTCAGTTTGAATAGTTCAAAACAGCGTTTTTCTATGTTTTTGCAAGTTTAAAACAGCAATTTTATCGTCATTTCTCATAAATCACCGTTTCGCACGAAAAAAACATGAATTTGTCAGTTTGAATAGTTCAAAACAGCCTTTTTCTATGTTTTTGCAAGTTTAAAACAGCAATTTTATCGTCATTTCTCATAAATCGCCGTTTCGCACGAAAGAAACATGAATTTGTCAGTTTGAATAGTTGAAAACAGCGTTTTTCTATGTTTTTGCAAGTTTAAAACAGCAATTTTATCGTCATTTCTCATAAATCGCCGTTTCGCACGAAAGAAACATGAATTTATCAGTTTGAATAGTTCAAAACAGCATTTTTCTATGTTTTTGCAAGTTTAAAATAGCAATTTTATCGTCATTTCGCATAAATCGCCGTTTCGCACGAAAAAAACATGATTTTATCAGTTTGAATAGTTGAAAACAGCGTTTTTCTATGTTTTTGCAAGTTTAAAACAGCAATTTTATCGTCAATTCTCATAAATCGCCGTTTCGCACGAAAAAAACATGAATTTGTCAGTTTGAATAGTTGAAAACAGCGTTTTTCTATGTTTTTGCAAGTTTAAAACAGCAATTTTATCGTGATTTCACAAAAATCCACCGTTTCGAACGAAAGAAACCTGAATTTATTAGTTTGAATAGTTGAAAACAGCGTTTTTCTATGTTTTTGCAAGTTTAAAACAGCAATTTTGTCGCCATTTCTCATAAATCGCCGTTTCGCTCGAAAGAAACATGAATTTATCAGTTTGAATAGTTGAAAACAGCGTTTTTCCATGTTTTTGCAAGTTTAAAACAGCAATTTTATCGTCATTTCTCATAAATCGCCGTTTCGCACGAAAGAAACATGAATTTGTCAGTTTGAATAGTTCAAAACAGCGTTTTTCTATGTTTTTGCAAGTTTAAAACAGCAATTTTATCGTCATTTCTCATAAATCGCCGTTTCGCACGAAAGAAACATGAATTTGTCAGTTTGAATAGTTCAAAACAGCGTTTTTCTAAGTTTTTGCCAGTTTAAAACAGCAGTTTTATCGTGATTTCACAAAAATCCACCGTTTCGAACGAAAGAAACCTTAATTTATCAGTTTGAATAGTTGAAAACAGCGTTTTTCTATGTTTTTGCAAGTTTAAAACAGCAATTTTATCGTCAATTCTCATAAATCGCCGTTTCGCACGAAAAAAACATGAATTTGTCAGTTTGAATAGTTGAAAACAGCGTTTTTCTATGTTTTTGCAAGTTTAAAACAGCAATTTTATCGTGATTTCACAAAAATCCACCGTTTCGAACGAAAGAAACCTGAATTTATTAGTTTGAATAGTTGAAAACAGCGTTTTTCTATGTTTTTGCAAGTTTAAAACAGCAATTTTGTCGTCATTTCTCATAAATCGCCGTTTCGCTCGAAAGAAACATGAATTTATCAGTTTGAATAGTTGAAAACAGCGTTTTTCCATGTTTTTGCAAGTTTAAAACAGCAATTTTATCGTCATTTCTCATAAATCGCCGTTTCGCACGAAAGAAACATGAATTTGTCAGTTTGAATAGTTCAAAACAGCGTTTTTCTATGTTTTTGCAAGTTTAAAACAGCATTTTTATCATCATTTCTCATAAATCGCCGTTCCGCACGAAAGAAACATGAATTTGTCAGTTTGAATAGTTCAAAACAGCGTTTTTCTATGTTTTTGCAAGTTTAAAACAGCAATTTTATCGTCATTTCTCATAAATCGCCGTTTCGCACGAAAGAAACATGAATTTATCAGTTTGATTAGTTGAAAACAGCGTTTTTCTATGTTTTTGCAAGTTTAAAACAGCAATTTTATCATCATTTCTCATAAATCGCCGTTCCGCACGAAAGAAATATGAATTTGTCAGTTTGAATAGTTCAAAACAGCGTTTTTCTATGTTTTTGCAAGTGTAAAACAGCAATTTTATCTTCATTTCTCATAAATCGCGTTTCCCACAAAATAAACATAAATTTATCAGTTTGAATAGTTGAAAACAGGGTTTTCTATGTTTTTGCAAGTTTAAAACAGCAATTTTATCGTCATTTCTCATAAATCGCCGTTTCGCACGAAAAAAACATGAATTTGTCAGTTTGAATAGTTCAAAACAGCGTTTTATTAAGTTTTTGCCAGTTTAAAACAGCAGTTTTATCGTGATTTCACAAAAATCCACCGTTTCGAACGAAAGAAACCTTAATTTATCAGTTTGAATAGTTGAAAACAGCGTTTTTCTATGTTTTTGCAAGTTTAAAACAGCAATTTTATCGTCATTTCTCATAAATCGCCGTTTCACACGAAAGAAACATGAATTTATCAGTTTGAATAGTTGAAAACAGCGTTTTTCTATGTTTTTGCAAGTTTAAAACAGCAATTTTATCGTCATTTCTCATAAATCGCCGTTTCGCACGAAAGAAACATGAATTTATCAGTTTGAATAGTTCAAAACAGCGTTTTTCTATGTTTTTGCAAGTTTAAAACAGCAATTTTATCGTCATTTCTCATAAATCGCCGTTTCGCACGAAAGAAACATGAATTTATCAGTTTGAATAGTTGAAAACAGCGTTTTTCTATGTTTTTGCAAGTTTAAAACAGCAATTTTATCATCATTTCTCATAAATCGCCGTTCCGCACGAAAGAAACATGAATTTGTCAGTTTGAATAGTTCAAAACAGCGTTTTTCTATGTTTTTGCAAGTTTAAAACAGCAATTTTATCTTCATTTCTCATAAATCGCGTTTCCCACAAAAGAAACATGAATTTATCAGTTTGAATAGTTGAAAACAGGGTTTTCTATGTTTTTGCAAGTTTAAAACAGCAATTTTATCGTCATTTCTCATAAATCGCCGTTTCGCACGAAAAAAACATGAATTTGTCAGTTTGAATAGTTCAAAACAGCGTTTTTCTATGTTTTTGCCAGTTTAAAACAGCAGTTTTATCGTGATTTCACAAAAATCCACCGTTTCGAACGAAAGAAACCTTAATTTATCAGTTTGAATAGTTGAAAACAGCGTTTTTCTATGTTTTTGCAAGTTTAAAACAGCAATTTTATCGTCATTTCTCATAAATCGCCGTTTCACACGAAAGAAACATGATCAGTTTGAATAGTTGAAAACAGCGTTTTTCTATGTTTTTGCAAGTTTAAAACAGCAATTTTGTCGTCATTTCTCATAAATCGCCGTTTCGCACGAAAGAAACATGAATTTATCAGTTTGAAAAGTTGAAAACAGCGTTTTTTCCATGTTTTTGCAAGTTTAAAACAGCAATTTTATCGTCATTTCTCATAAATCGCCGTTTCGCACGAAAGAAACATGAATTTGTCAGTTTGAATAGTTGAAAACAGCATTTTTCTATGTTTTTGCAAGTTTAAAACAGCAATTTTATCGTCATTTCTCATAAATCGCCGTTTCGCACGAAAGAAACATGAATTTGTCAGTTTGAATAGTTCAAAACAGCGTTTTTCTATGTTTTTGCCAGTTTAAAACAGCAGTTTTATCGTGATTTTACAAAAATCCACCGTTTCGAACGAAAGAACCCTTAATTTATCAGTTTGAATAGTTGAAAACAGCATTTTTCTATGTTTTTGCAAGTTTAAAACAGCAATTTTATCGTCATTTCTCATAAATCGCCGTTTCGCACGAAAGAAACATGAATTTATCAGTTTGAATAGTTGAAAACAGCGTTTTTCTATGTTTTTGCAAGTTTAAAGCAGCAATTTTATCGTCATTTCTCATAAATCGCCGTTTCGCACGAAAGAAACATGAATTTATCAGTTTGAATAGTTCAAAACAGCGTTTTTCTATGTTTTTGCAAGTTTAAAACAGCAATTTTATCGTCATTTCTCATAAATCGCCGTTTCGCACGAAAAAAACATGAATTTGTCAGTTTGAATAGTTCGAAACAGCGTTTTTATATGTTTTTGCAAGTTTAAAACAGCAATTTTATCGTCATTTCTCATAAATCGCCGTTTCGCACGAAAGAAACATGAATTTATCAGTTTGAATAGTTGAAAACAGCGTTTTTCTATGTTTTTGCAAGTTTAAAGCAGCAATTTTATCGTCATTTCTCATAAATCGCCGTTTCGCACAAAAAAAACATGAATTTGTCAGTTTGAATAGTTGAAAACAGCGTTTTTCTATGTTTTTGCAAGTTTAAAACAGCAATTTTATCGTGATTTCACAAAAATCCACCGTTTCGAACGAAAGAAACCTGAATTTATTAGTTTGAATAGTTGAAAACAGCGTTTTTCTATGTTTTTGCAAGTTTAAAACAGCAATTTTGTCGTCATTTCTCATAAATCGCCGTTTCGCACGAAAGAAACATGAATTTATCAGTTTGAATAGTTGAAAACAGCGTTTTTCCATGTTTTTGCAAGTTTAAAACAGCAATTTTATCGTCATTTCTCATAAATCGCCGTTTCGCACGAAAGAAACATGAATTTGTCAGTTTCAATAGTTCAAAACAGCGTTTTTCTATGTTTTCGCAAGTTTAAAACAGCATTTTTATCATCATTTCTCATAAATCGCCGTTCCGCACGAATGAAACATGAATTTGTCAGTTTGAATAGTTCAAAACAGCGTTTTCTATGTTTTTGCAAGTTTAAAACAGCAATTTTATCGTCATTTCTCATAAATCGCCGTTTCGCACGAAAGAAACATGAATTTATCAGTTTGAATAGTTGAAAACAGCGTTTTTCCATGTTTTTGCAAGTTTAAAACAGCAATTTTATCGTCATTTCTCATAAATCGCCGTTTCGCACGAAAGAAACATGAATTTGTCAGTTTGAATAGTTGAAAACAGCATTTTTCTATGTTTTTGCAAGTTTAAAACAGCAATTTTATCGTCATTTCTCATAAATCGCCGTTTCGCACGAAAGAAACATGAATTTGTCAGTTTGAATAGTTCAAAACAGCGTTTTTTCTATGTTTTTGCCAGTTTAAAACAGCAGTTTTATCGTGATTTTACAAAAATCCACCGTTTCGAACGAAAGAACCCTTAATTTATCAGTTTGAATAGTTGAAAACAGCATTTTTCTATGTTTTTGCAAGTTTAAAACAGCAATTTTATCGTCATTTCTCATAAATCGCCGTTTCGCACGAAAGAAACATGAATTTATCAGTTTGAATAGTTGAAAACAGCGTTTTTTCTATGTTTTTGCAAGTTTAAAGCAGCAATTTTATCGTCATTTCTCATAAATCGCCGTTTCGCACGAAAGAAACATGAATTTATCAGTTTGAATAGTTCAAAACAGCGTTTTTCTATGTTTTTGCAAGTTTAAAACAGCAATTTTATCGTCATTTCTCATAAATCGCCGTTTCGCACGAAAAAAACATGAATTTGTCAGTTTGAATAGTTCGAAACAGCGTTTTTATATGTTTTTGCAAGTTTAAAACAGCAATTTTATCGTCATTTCTCATAAATCGCCGTTTCGCACGAAAGAAACATGAATTTATCAGTTTGAATAGTTGAAAACAGCGTTTTTCTATGTTTTTGCAAGTTTAAAGCAGCAATTTTATCGTCATTTCTCATAAATCGCCGTTTCGCACAAAAAAAACATGAATTTGTCAGTTTGAATAGTTGAAAACAGCGTTTTTCTATGTTTTTGCAAGTTTAAAACAGCAATTTATCGTGATTTCACAAAAATCCACCGTTTCGAACGAAAGAAACCTGAATTTATTAGTTTGAATAGTTGAAAACAGCGTTTTTCTATGTTTTTGCAAGTTTAAAACAGCAATTTTGTCGTCATTTCTCATAAATCGCCGTTTCGCACGAAAGAAACATGAATTTATCAGTTTGAATAGTTGAAAACAGCGTTTTTCCATGTTTTTGCAAGTTTAAAACAGCAATTTTATCGTCATTTCTCATAAATCGCCGTTTCGCACGAAAGAAACATGAATTTGTCAGTTTCAATAGTTCAAAACAGCGTTTTTCTATGTTTTCGCAAGTTTAAAACAGCATTTTTATCATCATTTCTCATAAATCGCCGTTCCGCACGAAAAAAACATGAATTTGTCAGTTTGAATAGTTCAAAACAGCGTTTTTCTATGTTTTTGCAAGTTTAAAACAGCAATTTTATCTTCATTTCTCATAAATCGCGTTTCCCACAAAAGAAACATGAATTTATCAGTTTGAATAGTTGAAAACAGGGTTTTCTATGTTTTTGCAAGTTTAAAACAGCAATTTTATCGTCATTTCTCATAAATCGCCGTTTCGCACGAAAAAAACATGAATTTGTCAGTTTGAATAGTTCAAAACAGCGTTTTTCTATGTTTTTGCCAGTTTAAAACAGCAGTTTTATCGTGATTTCACAAAAATCCACCGTTTCGAACGAAAGAAACCTTAATTTATCAGTTTGAATAGTTGAAAACAGCGTTTTTCTATGTTTTTGCAAGTTTAAAACAGCAATTTTATCGTCATTTCTCATAAATCGCCGTTTCACACGAAAGAAACATGAATTTATCAGTTTGAATAGTTGAAAACAGCGTTTTTCTATGTTTTTGCAAGTTTAAAACAGCAATTTTATCGTCATTTCTCATAAATCGCCGTTTTGCACGAAAGAAACATGAATTTATCAGTTTGAATAGTTCAAAACAGCGTTTTTCTATGTTTTTGCAAGTTTAAAACAGCAATTTTATCGTCATTTCTCATAAATCGTCGTTTCGCACGAAAAAAACATGATTTTATCAGTTTGAATAGTTGAAAACAACGTTTTTCTATGTTTTTGCAAGTTTAAAACAGCAATTTTATCGTCATTTCTCATAATCGCCGTTTCGCACGAAAAAAACATGAATTTGTCAGTTTGAATAATTGAAAACAGCGTTTTTCTATGTTTTTGCAAGTTTAAAACAGCAATTTTATCGTGATTTCACAAAAATCCACCGTTTCGAACGAAAGAAACCTGAATTTATTAGTTTGAATAGTTGAAAACAGCGTTTTTCTATGTTTTTGCAAGTTTAAAACAGCAATTTTGTCGTCATTTCTCATAAATCGCCGTTTCGCACGAAAGAAACATGAATTTATCAGTTTGAATAGTTGAAAACAGAGTTTTTCCATGTTTTTGCAAGTTTAAAACAGCAATTTTCTCGTCATTTCTCATAAATCGCCGTTTCGCACGAAAGAAACATGAATTTGTCAGTTTGAATAGTTCAAAACAGCGTTTTTCTATGTTTTTGCAAGTTTAAAACAGCATTTTTATCATCATTTCTCATAAATCGCCGTTCCGCACGAAAGAAACATGAATTTGTCAGTTTGAATAGTTCAAAACAGCGTTTTTCTATGTTTTTGCCAGTTTAAAACAGCAGTTTTATCGTGATTTCACAAAAATCCACCGTTTCGAACGAAAGAAACCTTAATTTATCAGTTTGAATAGTTGAAAACAGCGTTTTTCTATGTTTTTGCAAGTTTAAAACAGCAATTTTATCGTCATTTCTCATAAATCGCCGTTTCACACGAAAGAAACATGAATTTATCAGTTTGAATAGTTAAAAACAGCGTTTTTCTATGTTTTTGCAAGTTTAAAACAGCAATTTTATCGTCATTTCTCATAAATCGCCGTTTCGCACGAAAAAAACATGAATTTGTCAGTTTGAATAGTTCAAAACAGCGTTTTTCTAGGTTTTTGCCAGTTTAAAACAGCAGTTTTATCGTGATTTCACAAAAATCCACCGTTTCGAACGAAAGAAACCTTAATTTATCAGTTTGAATAGTTGAAAACAGCGTTTTTCTATGTTTTTGCAAGTTTAAAACAGCAATTTTATCGTCATTTCTCATAAATCGCCGTTTCACACGAAAGAAACATGAATTTATCAGTTTGAATAGTTAAAAACAGCGTTTTTCTATGTTTTTGCAAGTTTAAAACAGCAATTTTATCGTCATTTCTCATAAATCGCCGTTTCGCACGAAAGAAACATGAATTTGTCAGTTTGAATAGTTCAAAACAGCGTTTTTCTATGTTTTTGCAAGTTTAAAACAGCAATTTTATCGTCATTTCTCATAAATCGTCGTTTCGCACGAAAAAAACATGATTTTATCAGTTTGAATAGTTGAAAACAGCGTTTTTTTATGTTTTTGCAAGTTTAAAACAGCAATTTTATCGTCATTTCTCATAAATCGCCGTTTCGCACAAAAAAAACATGAATTTGTCAGTTTGAATAATTGAAAACAGCGTTTTTCTATGTTTTTGCAAGTTTAAAACAGCAATTTTATCGTGATTTCACAAAAATCCACCGTTTCGAACGAAAGAAACCTGAATTTATTAGTTTGAATAGTTGAAAACACCGTTTTTCTATGTTTTTGCAAGTTTAAAACAGCAATTTTGTCGTCATTTCTCATAAATCGCCGTTTCGCACAAAAGAAACATGAATTTATCAGTTTGAATAGTTGAAAACAGCGTTTTTCCATGTTTTTGCAAGTTTAAAACAGCAATTTTATCGTCATTTCTCATAAATCGCCGTTTCGCACGAAAGAAACATGAATTTTTCAGTTTGAATAGTTCAAAACAGCGTTTTTCTATGTTTTTGCAAGTTTAAAACAGCATTTTTATCATTATTTCTCATAAATCGCCGTTCCGCACGAAAGAAACATGAATTTGTCAGTTTGAATAGTTCAAAACAGCGTTTTTCTATGTTTTTGCAAGTTTAAAACAGCAATTTTCTCGTCATTTCTCATAAATCGCCGTTTCGCACGAAAAAAACATGATTTTATCAGTTTGAATAGTTGAAAACAGCGTTTTTCTATGTTTTTGCAAGTTTAAAACAGCATTTTTATCATCATTTCTCATAAATCGCCGTTCCGCACGAAAGAAACATGAATTTGTCAGTTTGAATAGTTCAAAACAGCGTTTTTCTATGTTTTTGCAAGTTTAAAACAGCAATTTTATCTTCATTTCTCATAAATCGCGTTTCCCACAAAAGAAACATGAATTTATCAGTTTGAATAGTTGAAAACAGGGTTTTCTATGTTTTTGCAAGTTTAAAACAGCAATTTTATCGTCATTTCTCATAAATCGCCGTTTCGCACGAAAGAAACATGAATTTGTCAGTTTGAATAGTTCAAAACAGCGTTTTTCTATGTTTTTGCAAGTTTAAAACAGCAATTTTATCGTCATTTCTCATAAATCGCCGTTTCGCACGAAAAAAACATGAATTTGTCAGTTTGAATAGTTCAAAACAGCCTTTTTCTATGTTTTTGCAAGTTTAAAACAGCAATTTTATCGTCATTTCTCATAAATCGCCGTTTCGCACGAAAGAAACATGAATTTGTCAGTTTGAATAGTTGAAAACAGCGTTTTTCTATGTTTTTGCAAGTTTAAAACAGCAATTTTATCGTCATTTCTCATAAATCGCCGTTTCGCACGAAAGAAACATGAATTTATCAGTTTGAATAGTTGAAAACAGCGTTTTTCTATGTTTTTGCAAATTTAAAACAGCAACTTTATCGTCATTTCTCATAAATCGCCGTTTCGCACGAAAGAAACAAGACTTTGTCAGTTTGAATAGTTGAAAACAGCGTTTTTCTATGTTTTTGCAAGTTTAAAACAGCAATTTTGTCGTCATTTCTCATAAATCGCCGTTTCGCACGAAAGAAACATGAATTTATCAGTTTGAAAAGTTGAAAACAGCGTTTTTCCATGTTTTTGCAAGTTTAAAACAGCAATTTTATCGTCATTTCTCATAAATCGCCGTTTCGCACGAAAGAAACATGAATTTGTCAGTTTGAATAGTTGAAAACAGCATTTTTCTATGTTTTTGCAAGTTTAAAACAGCAATTTTATCGTCATTTCTCATAAATCGCCGTTTCGCACGAAAGAAACATGAATTTGTCAGTTTGAATAGTTCAAAACAGTGTTTTTCTATGTTTTTGCCAGTTTAAAACAGCAGTTTTATCGTGATTTTACAAAAATCCACCGTTTCGAACGAAAGAACCCTTAATTTATCAGTTTGAATAGTTGAAAACAGCATTTTTCTATGTTTTTGCAAGTTTAAAACAGCAATTTTATCGTCATTTCTCATAAATCGCCGTTTCGCACGAAAGAAACATGAATTTATCAGTTTGAATAGTTGAAAACAGCGTTTTTCTATGTTTTTGCAAGTTTAAAGCAGCAATTTTATCGTCATTTCTCATAAATCGCCGTTTCGCACGAAAGAAACATGAATTTATCAGTTTGAATAGTTCAAAACAGCGTTTTTCTATGTTTTTGCAAGTTTAAAACAGCAATTTTATCGTCATTTCTCATAAATCGCCGTTTCGCACGAAAAAAACATGAATTTGTCAGTTTGAATAGTTCGAAACAGCGTTTTTATATGTTTTTGCAAGTTTAAAACAGCAATTTTATCGTCATTTCTCATAAATCGCCGTTTCGCACGAAAGAAACATGAATTTATCAGTTTGAATAGTTGAAAACAGCGTTTTTCTATGTTTTTGCAAGTTTAAAGCAGCAATTTTATCGTCATTTCTCATAAATCGCCGTTTCGCACAAAAAAAACATGAATTTGTCAGTTTGAATAGTTGAAAACAGCGTTTTTCTATGTTTTTGCAAGTTTAAAACAGCAATTTTATCGTGATTTCACAAAAATCCACCGTTTCGAACGAAAGAAACCTGAATTTATTAGTTTGAATAGTTGAAAACAGCGTTTTTCTATGTTTTTGCAAGTTTAAAACAGCAATTTTGTCGTCATTTCTCATAAATCGCCGTTTCGCACGAAAGAAACATGAATTTATCAGTTTGAATAGTTGAAAACAGCGTTTTTCCATGTTTTTGCAAGTTTAAAACAGCAATTTTATCGTCATTTCTCATAAATCGCCGTTTCGCACGAAAGAAACATGAATTTGTCAGTTTCAATAGTTCAAAACAGCGTTTTTCTATGTTTTCGCAAGTTTAAAACAGCATTTTTATCATCATTTCTCATAAATCGCCGTTCCGCACGAATGAAACATGAATTTGTCAGTTTGAATAGTTCAAAACAGCGTTTTTCTATGTTTTTGCAAGTTTAAAACAGCAATTTTATCGTCATTTCTCATAAATCGCCGTTTCGCACGAAAGAAACATGAATTTATCAGTTTGAATAGTTGAAAACAGCGTTTTTCCATGTTTTTGCAAGTTTAAAACAGCAATTTTATCGTCATTTCTCATAAATCGCCGTTTCGCACGAAAGAAACATGAATTTGTCAGTTTGAATAGTTGAAAACAGCATTTTTCTATGTTTTTGCAAGTTTAAAACAGCAATTTTATCGTCATTTCTCATAAATCGCCGTTTCGCACGAAAGAAACATGAATTTGTCAGTTTGAATAGTTCAAAACAGCGTTTTTCTATGTTTTTGCCAGTTTAAAACAGCAGTTTTATCGTGATTTTACAAAAATCCACCGTTTCGAACGAAAGAACCCTTAATTTATCAGTTTGAATAGTTGAAAACAGCATTTTTCTATGTTTTTGCAAGTTTAAAACAGCAATTTTATCGTCATTTCTCATAAATCGCCGTTTCGCACGAAAGAAACATGAATTTATCAGTTTGAATAGTTGAAAACAGCGTTTTTCTATGTTTTTGCAAGTTTAAAGCAGCAATTTTATCGTCATTTCTCATAAATCGCCGTTTCGCACGAAAGAAACATGAATTTATCAGTTTGAATAGTTCAAAACAGCGTTTTTCTATGTTTTTGCAAGTTTAAAACAGCAATTTTATCGTCATTTCTCATAAATCGCCGTTTCGCACGAAAAAAACATGAATTTGTCAGTTTGAATAGTTCGAAACAGCGTTTTTATATGTTTTTGCAAGTTTAAAACAGCAATTTTATCGTCATTTCTCATAAATCGCCGTTTCGCACGAAAGAAACATGAATTTATCAGTTTGAATAGTTGAAAACAGCGTTTTTCTATGTTTTTGCAAGTTTAAAGCAGCAATTTTATCGTCATTTCTCATAAATCGCCGTTTCGCACAAAAAAAACATGAATTTGTCAGTTTGAATAGTTGAAAACAGCGTTTTTCTATGTTTTTGCAAGTTTAAAACAGCAATTTATCGTGATTTCACAAAAATCCACCGTTTCGAACGAAAGAAACCTGAATTTATTAGTTTGAATAGTTGAAAACAGCGTTTTTCTATGTTTTTGCAAGTTTAAAACAGCAATTTTGTCGTCATTTCTCATAAATCGCCGTTTCGCACGAAAGAAACATGAATTTATCAGTTTGAATAGTTGAAAACAGCGTTTTTCCATGTTTTTGCAAGTTTAAAACAGCAATTTTATCGTCATTTCTCATAAATCGCCGTTTCGCACGAAAGAAACATGAATTTGTCAGTTTCAATAGTTCAAAACAGCGTTTTTCTATGTTTTCGCAAGTTTAAAACAGCATTTTTATCATCATTTCTCATAAATCGCCGTTCCGCACGAATGAAACATGAATTTGTCAGTTTGAATAGTTCAAAACAGCGTTTTTCTATGTTTTTGCAAGTTTAAAACAGCAATTTTATCGTCATTTCTCATAAATCGCCGTTTCGCACGAAAGAAACATGAATTTATCAGTTTGAATAGTTGAAAACAGCGTTTTTCTATGTTTTTGCAAGTTTAAAACAGCAATTTTCTCGTCATTTCTCATAAATCGCCGTTTTGCACGAAAAAAACGTGATTTTATCAGTTTGAATAGTTGAAAACAGCGTTTTTCTATGTTTTTGCAAGTTTAAAACAGCATTTTTATCATCATTTCTCATAAATCGCCGTTCCGCACGAAAGAAACATGAATTTGTCAGTTTGAATAGTTCAAAACAGCGTTTTTCTATGTTTTTGCAAGTTTAAAACAGCAATTTTATCTTCATTTCTCATAAATCGCGTTTCCCACAAAAGAAACATGAATTTATCAGTTTGAATAGTTGAAAACAGGGTTTTCTATGTTTTTGCAAGTTTAAAACAGCAATTTTATCGTCATTTCTCATAAATCGCCGTTTCGCACGAAAGAAACATGAATTTGTCAGTTTGAATAGTTCAAAACAGCGTTTTTCTATGTTTTTGCAAGTTTAAAACAGCAATTTTATCGTCATTTCTCATAAATCGCCGTTTCGCACGAAAAAAACATGAATTTGTCAGTTTGAATAGTTCAAAACAGCCTTTTTCTATGTTTTTGCAAGTTTAAAACAGCAATTTTATCGTCATTTCTCATAAATCGCCGTTTCTCACGAAAGAAACATGAATTTATCAGTTTGAATAGTTGAAAACAGCGTTTTTCTATGTTTTTGCAAGTTTAAAGCAGCAATTTTATCGTCATTTCTCATAAATCGCCGTTTCGCACAAAAAAAACATGAATTTGTCAGTTTGAATAGTTGAAAACAGCGTTTTTCTATGTTTTTGCAAGTTTAAAACAGCAATTTTATCGTGATTTCACAAAAATCCACCGTTTCGAACGAAAGAAACCTGAATTTATTAGTTTGAATAGTTGAAAACAGCGTTTTTCTATGTTTTTGCAAGTTTAAAACAGCAATTTTGTCGTCATTTCTCATAAATCGCCGTTCCGCACGAAAGAAACATGAATTTGTCAGTTTGAATAGTTCAAAACAGCGTTTTTCTATGTTTTTGCAAGTTTAAAACAGCAATTTTATCTTCATTTCTCATAAATCGCGTTTCCCACAAAAGAAACATGAATTTATCAGTTTGAATAGTTGAAAACAGGGTTTTCTATGTTTTTGCAAGTTTAAAACAGCAATTTTATCGTCATTTCTCATAAACGCCGTTTCGCACGAAAAAAACATAAATTTGTCAGTTTGAATAGTTCAAAACAGCCTTTTTCTATGTTTTTGCAAGTTTAAAACAGCAATTTTATCGTCATTTCTCATAATTCGCCGTTTCGCACAAAAGAAACATGAATTTGTCAGTTTGAATAGTTTAAAACAGCGTTTTTCTATGTTTTTGCAAGTTAAAAACAGCAATTTTATCATCATTTCTCATAAATCGCCGTTTCGCACGAAAAAAACATGAATTTGTCAGTTTGAATAGTTGAAAACAGCGTTTTTCTATGTTTTTGCAAATTTAAAACAGCAATTTTATCGTGATTTCACAAAAATCCACCGTTTCGAACGAAAGAAACCTGAATTTATTAGTTTGAATAGTTGAAAACAGCGGTTTTCTATGTTTTTGCAAGTTTAAAACAGCAATTTTGTCGTCATTTCTCATAAATCGCCGTTTCGCACGAAAGAAACATGAATTTATCAGTTTGAATAGTTGAAAACAGCGTTTTTCCATGTTTTTGCAAGTTTAAAACAGCAATTTTATCGTCATTTCTCATAAATCGCCGTTTCGCACAAAAGAAACATGAATTTATCAGTTTGAATAGTTGAAAACAGCGTTTTTCTATGTTTTTGCAAGTTTAAAACAGCAATTTTATCGTCATTTCTCATAAATCGCCGTTTCCCACAAAAGAAACATGAATTCATCAGTTTGAATAGTTGAAAACAGGGTTTTCTATGTTTTTGCAAGTTTAAAACAGCAATTTTATCGTCATTTCTCATAAATCGCCGTTTCGCACGAAAGAAACATGAATATGTCAGTTTCAATAGTTCAAAACAGCGTTTTTCTATGTTTTTGCAAGTTTAAAACAGCAATTTTATCGTCATTTCTCATAAATCGCCGTTTCGCACGAAAGAAACATGAATTTATCAGTTTGAATAGTTGAAAACAGCGTTTTTCTATGTTTTTGCAAGTTTAAAACAGCAATTTTATCTTCATTTCTCATAAATCGCGTTTCCCACAAAAGAAACATGAATTTATCAGTTTGAATAGTTGAAAACAGGGTTTTCTATGTTTTTGCAAGTTTAAAACAGCATATTTATCGTCATTTCTCATAAATCGCCGTTTCGCACGAAAAAAACATGAATTTGTCAGTTTGAATAGTTCGAAACAGCGTTTTTATATGTTTTTGCAAGTTTAAAACAGCAATTTTATCGTCATTTCTCATAATTCGCCGTTTCGCACGAAAGAAACATGAATTTGTCAGTTTGAATAGTTGAAAACAGCGTTTTTCTATGTTTTTGCAAGTTAAAAACAGCAATTTTATCATCATTTCTCATAAATCGCCGTTTCGCACGAAAGAAACATGAATTTATCAGTTTGAATAGTTCAAAACAGCATTTTTCTATGTTTTTGCAAGTTTAAAATAGCAATTTTATCGTCATTTCGCATAAATCGCCGTTTCGCACGAAAAAAACATGATTTTATCAGTTTGAATAGTTGAAAACAGCGTTTTTCTATGTTTTTGCAAGTTTAAAACAGCAATTTTATCGTCATTTCTCAAAAATCGCCGTTTCGCACGAAAGAAACATGAATTTATCAGTTTGAATAGTTGAAAACAGCGTTTTTCTATGTTTTTGCAAGTTTAAAACAGCAATTTTATCGTCATTTCTCATAAATCGCCGTTTCGCACGAAAGAAATAAGAAATTTATCAGTTTGAATAGTTGAAAACAGCAGTTTTATCGTGATTTTACAAAAATCCACCGTTTCGAATGAAAGAAACCTGAATTTATCAGTTTGAATAGTTAAAAACAGCGTTTTTCTATGTTTTTGCAAGTTTAAAACAGCAATTTTATCGTCATTTCTCATAAATCGCCGTTTCGCACGAAAGAAACATGAATTTATCAGTATGAATAGTTTAAAACAGCGTTTTTCTATGTTTTTGCAAGTTTAAAACAGCAATTTTATCGTCATTTCTCATAAATCGCCGTTTCGCACGAAAGAAACATGAATTTATCAGTTTGAATAGTTGAAAACAGCGTTTTTCCATGTTTTTGCAAGTTTAAAACAGCAATTTTATCATCATTTCTCATAAATCGCCATTTCGCACGAAAGAAACATGAATTTATCAGTTTGAATAGTTGAAAACAGCGTTTTTTATGTTTTGCAAGTTTAAAACAGCAATTTTATCGTCATTTCTCATAAATCGCCGTTTCCCACAAAAGAAACATGAATTTGTCAGTTTGAATAGTTGAAAACAGGGTTTTCTATGTTTTTGCAAGTTTAAAACAGCAATTTTATCGTCATTTCTCATAAATGGCCGTTTCGCACGAAAAAAACATGAATTTGTCAGTTTGAATAGTTAAAAACAGCGTTTTTCTATGTTTTTGCAAGTTTAAAACAGCAATTTTATCGGCATTTCTCATAAATCGCCGTTTCGCATGAAAGAGACATGAATATGTCAGTTTGAATAGTTCAAAACAGCGTTTTTCTATGTTTTTGCAAGTTTAAAACAGCAATTTTATCGTCATTTCTCATAAATCGCCGTTTCGCACGAAAGAAACATGAATTTATCAGTTTGAATAGTTTAAAACAGCGTTTTTTTATGTTTTTGCAAGTTTAAAACAGCAGTTTTATCGTGATTTTACAAAAATCCACCGTTTCGAATGAAAGAAACCTGAATTTATCAGTTTGAATAGTTAAAAACAGCGTTTTTCTATGTTTTTGCATGTTTAAAACAGCAATTTTATCGTCATTTCTCATAAATCGCCATTTCGCACGAAAGAAACATGAATTTGTCAGTTTGAATAGTTCAAAACAGCGTTTTTCTATGTTTTTGCAAGTTTAAAACAGCAATGTTATCGTCATTTCTCATAAATCGCCGTTTCGCATGAAAGAAACATGAATTTATCAGTTTGAATAGTTGAAAACAGCGTTTTTCTATGTTTTTGCAAGTTTAAAACAGCAATTTTATCGTCATTTCTCATAAATCGCCGTTTTGCACGAAAGAAACATGAATTTGTCAGTTTGAATAGTTGAAAACAGCGTTTTTCTGTTTTTGCAAGTTTAAAACAGCAATTTTATCGTCATTTCTCATAATTCGCCGTTTCGCACGAAAGAAACATGAATTTGTCAGTTTGAATAGTTGAAAACAGCGTTTTTCTATGTTTTTGCAAGTTAAAAACAGCAATTTTATCATCATTTCTCATAAATCGCCGTTTCGCACGAAAGAAACATGAATTTATCAGTTTGAATAGTTCAAAACAGCATTTTTCTATGTTTTTGCAAGTTTAAAATAGCAATTTTATCGTCATTTCGCATAAATCGCCGTTTCGCACGAAAAAAACATGATTTTATCAGTTTGAATAGTTGAAAACAGCGTTTTTCTATGTTTTTGCAAGTTTAAAACAGCAATTTTATCGTCATTTCTCAAAAATCGCCGTTTCGCACGAAAGAAACATGAATTTATCAGTTTGAATAGTTGAAAACAGCGTTTTTCTATGTTTTTGCAAGTTTAAAACAGCAATTTTATCGTCATTTCTCATAAATCGCCGTTTCGCACGAAAGAAATAAGAAATTTATCAGTTTGAATAGTTGAAAACAGCAGTTTTATCGTGATTTTACAAAAATCCACCGTTTCGAATGAAAGAAACCTGAATTTATCAGTTTGAATAGTTAAAAACAGCGTTTTTCTATGTTTTTGCAAGTTTAAAACAGCAACTTTATCGTCATTTCTCATAAATCGCCGTTTCGCACGAAAGAAACATGAATTTATCAGTATGAATAGTTTAAAACAGCGTTTTTCTATGTTTTTGCAAGTTTAAAACAGCAATTTTATCGTCATTTCTCATAAATCGCCGTTTCGCACGAAAGAAACATGAATTTATCAGTTTGAATAGTTGAAAACAGCGTTTTTCCATGTTTTTGCAAGTTTAAAACAGCAATTTTATCATCATTTCTCATAAATCGCCATTTCGCACGAAAGAAACATGAATTTATCAGTTTGAATAGTTTAAAACAGCGTTTTTTTATGTTTTTGCAAGTTTAAAACAGCAGTTTTATCGTGATTTTACAAAAATCCACCGTTTCGAATGAAAGAAACCTGAATTTATCAGTTTGAATAGTTAAAAACAGCGTTTTTCTATGTTTTTGCATGTTTAAAACAGCAATTTTATCGTCATTTCTCATAAATCGCCATTTCGCACGAAAGAAACATGAATTTGTCAGTTTGAATAGTTCAAAACAGCGTTTTTCTATGTTTTTGCAAGTTTAAAACAGCAATGTTATCGTCATTTCTCATAAATCGCCGTTTCGCATGAAAGAAACATGAATTTATCAGTTTGAATAGTTGAAAACAGCGTTTTTCTATGTTTTTGCAAGTTTAAAACAGCAATTTTATCGTCATTTCTCATAAATCGCCGTTTTGCACGAAAGAAACATGAATTTGTCAGTTTGAATAGTTGAAAACAGCGTTTTTCTGTTTTTGCAAGTTTAAAACAGCAATTTTATCGTCATTTCTCATAAATCGCCGTTTCGCACGAAAGAAACATGAATTTGTCAGTTTGAAAAGTTCAAAACAGCGTTTTTCTATGTTTTTGCAAGTTTAAAACAGCAGTTTTATCGTGATTTCACAAAAATCCACCGTTTCGAACGAAAGAAACCTGAATTTATCAGTTTGAATTATTGAAAACAGGTTTTTCTATGTTTTTGCAAGTTTAAAACAGCAATTTTATCGTCATTTCTCATAAATCGCCGTTTCGCACGAAAGAAACATGAATTTATCAGTTTGAAAATTTGAAAACAGCGTTTTTTTATGTTTTTGCAAGTTTAAAACAGCAATTTTATCGTCATTTCTCATAAATCGCCGTTTCGCAAGAAAGAAACATGAATTTATCAGTTTGAATAATTGAAAAGAGCGTTTTTCTATGTTTTTGCAAGTTTAAAACAGCAATTTTATCGTCATTTCTCATAAATCGCCGTTTCGCACGAAAGAAACATGAATTTATCAGTTTGAATAGTTGAAAACAGCGTTTTTCTATGTTTTTGCAAGTTTAAAACAGCAATTTTATCGTCATTACTCATAAATCGCCTTTCGCACGAAAGAAACATGAATTTATCAGTTTGAATAGTTGAAAACAGCGTTTTTCTATGTTTTTGCAAGTTTAAAACAGCAATTTTATCGTCATTTCTCATAAATCGCCGTTTCGCACGAAAGAAACATGAATTTGTCAGTTTGAATAGTTCAAAACAGCGTTTTTCAATGTTTTTGCAAGTTTAAAACAGCAATTTTATCGTCATATCTCACAAATCGCCGTTTCGCAAGAAAGAAACATGAATTTATCAGTTTGAATAGTTAAAAAGAGCGGTTTTCTATGTTTTTGCAAGTTTAAAACAGCAATTTTATAGTCATTTCTCATAAATCGCCGTTTCGCAAGAAAGAAACATGAATTTATCAGTTTGAATAGTTAAAAAGAGCGTTTTTCTATGTTTTTGCAAGTTTAAAACAACAATTTTATCGTCATTTCTTATAAATCGCCGTTTCGCACGAAAGAAACATGAATTTATCAGTTTGAATAGTTGAAAACAGCGTTTTTCTATGTTTTTGCAAGTTTAAAACAGCAATTTTATCGTCATTTCTCATAAATCGCCGTTTCGCACGAAAGAAACATGAATTTATCAGTTTGAATAGTTCAAACAGCGTTTTTCTATGTTTTTGCAAGTTTAAAACAGCAATTTTATCGTCATTTCTCATAAATCGCCGTTTCGCACGAAAGAAACATGAATTTATCAGTTTGAATAGTTTAAAACAGCGTTTTTTTATGTTTTTGCAAGTTTAAAACAGCAGTTTTATCGTGATTTTACAAAAATCCACCGTTTCGAATGAAAGAAACCTGAATTTATCAGTTTGAATAGTTAAAAACAGCGTTTTTCTATGTTTTTGCATGTTTAAAACAGCAATTTTATCGTCATTTCTCATAAATCGCCATTTCGCACGAAAGAAACATGAATTTGTCAGTTTGAATAGTTCAAAACAGCGTTTTTCTATGTTTTTGCAAGTTTAAAACAGCAATGTTATCGTCATTTCTCATAAATCGCCGTTTCGCATGAAAGAAACATGAATTTATCAGTTTGAATAGTTGAAAACAGCGTTTTTCTATGTTTTTGCAAGTTTAAAACAGCAATTTTATCGTCATTTCTCATAAATCGCCGTTTTGCACGAAAGAAACATGAATTTATCAGTTTGAATAGTTGAAAACAGCGTTTTTCTATGTTTTTGCAAGTTTAAAACAGCAATTTTATCGTCATTTTTCATAAATCGCCGTTTCGCACGAAAGAAACATGAATTTGTCAGTTTGAATAGTTGAAAACAGCGTTTTTCTGTTTTTGCAAGTTTAAAACAGCAATTTTATCGTCATTTCTCATAAATCGCCGTTTCGCACGAAAGAAACATGAATTTGTCAGTTTTAAAAGTTCAAAACAGCGTTTTTCTATGTTTTTGCAAGTTTAAAACAGCAGTTTTATCGTGATTTCACAAAAATCCACCGTTTCGAACGAAAGAAACCTGAATTTATCAGTTTGAATTATTGAAAACAGGTTTTTCTATGTTTTTGCAAGTTTAAAACAGCAATTTTATCGTCATTTCTCATAAATCGCCGTTTCGCACGAAAGAAACATGAATTTATCAGTTTGAAAATTTGAAAACAGCGTTTTTTTATGTTTTTGCAAGTTTAAAACAGCAATTTTATCGTCATTTCTCATAAATCGCCGTTTCGCAAGAAAGAAACATGAATTTATCAGTTTGAATAATTGAAAAGAGCGTTTTTCTATGTTTTTGCAAGTTTAAAACAGCAATTTTATCGTCATTTCTCATAAATCGCCGTTTCGCACGAAAGAAACATGAATTTATCAGTTTGAATAGTTGAAAACAGCGTTTTTCTATGTTTTTGCAAGTTTAAAACAGCAATTTTATCGTCATTACTCATAAATCGCCTTTCGCACGAAAGAAACATGAATTTATCAGTTTGAATAGTTGAAAACAGCGTTTTTCTATGTTTTTGCAAGTTTAAAACAGCAATTTTATCGTCATTTCTCATAAATCGCCGTTTCGCACGAAAGAAACATGAATTTGTCAGTTTGAATAGTTCAAAACAGCGTTTTTCAATGTTTTTGCAAGTTTAAAACAGCAATTTTATCGTCATATCTCACAAATCGCCGTTTCGCAAGAAAGAAACATGAATTTATCAGTTTGAATAGTTAAAAAGAGCGGTTTTCTATGTTTTTGCAAGTTTAAAACAGCAATTTTATAGTCATTTCTCATAAATCGCCGTTTCGCAAGAAAGAAACATGAATTTATCAGTTTGAATAGTTAAAAAGAGCGTTTTTCTATGTTTTTGCAAGTTTAAAACTACAATTTTATCGTCATTTCTTATAAATCGCCGTTTCGCACGAAAGAAACATGAATTTATCAGTTTGAATAGTTGAAAACAGCGTTTTTCTATGTTTTTGCAAGTTTAAAACAGCAATTTTATCGTCATTTCTCATAAATCGCCGTTTCGCACGAAAGAAACATGAATTTATCAGTTTGAATAGTTCAAACAGCGTTTTTCTATGTTTTTGCAAGTTTAAAACAGCAACTTTATCGTCATTTCTCATAAATCGCCGTTTCGCACGAAAGAAACAAGAATTTGTCAGTTTGAATAGTTGAAAACAGCGTTTTTCTATGTTTTTGCAAGTTTAAAACAGCAATTTTATCGTCATTTCTCATAAATCGCCGTTTCGTACGAAAGAAACATGAATTTGTCAGTTTGAATAGTTCAAAACAGCGTTTTTCTATGTTTTTGCAAGTTTAAAACAGCAGTTTTATCGTGATTTCACAAAAAACCACCGTTTCGAACAAAAGAAACCTGAATTTATCAGTTTGAATAGTTGAAAACAGCGTTTTTCTAGGTTTTTGCAAGTTTAAAACAGCAATTTTATCGTCATTTTTCATAAATCGCGGTTTCGCACGAAAGAAACATGAATTTATCAGTTTGAATAGTTTAAAACAGCGTTTTTCTATGTTTTTGCAAGTTTAAAATAGCAATTTTATCGTCATTTCTCATAAATCGCCGTTTCGCACGAAAGAAACATGAATTTGTCACTTTGAATAGTTCAAAAGAGCGTTTTTCTATGTTTTTGCAAGTTTAAAACAGCAATTTTATCGTCATTTCTCATAATTTGCCGTTTCGCACGAAAGAAACATGAATGTATCTGTTTGAATAGTTAAAAAGAGCGTTTTTCTATGTTTTTGCAAGTTTAAAACAGCAATTTTCTCGTCATTTCTCATAAATCGCCGTTTTGCACGAAAAAAACGTGATTTTATCAGTTTGAATAGTTGAAAACAGCGTTTTTCTATGTTTTTGCAAGTTTAAAACAGCATTTTTATCATCATTTCTCATAAATCGCCGTTCCGCACGAAAGAAACATGAATTTGTCAGTTTGAATAGTTCAAAACAGCGTTTTTCTATGTTTTTGCAAGTTTAAAACAGCAATTTTATCTTCATTTCTCATAAATCGCGTTTCCCACAAAAGAAACATGAATTTATCAGTTTGAATAGTTGAAAACAGGGTTTTCTATGTTTTTGCAAGTTTAAAACAGCAATTTTATCGTCATTTCTCATAAATCGCCGTTTCGCACGAAAGAAACATGAATTTGTCAGTTTGAATAGTTCAAAACAGCGTTTTTCTATGTTTTTGCAAGTTTAAAACAGCAATTTTATCGTCATTTCTCATAAATCGCCGTTTCGCACGAAAAAAACATGAATTTGTCAGTTTGAATAGTTCAAAACAGCCTTTTTCTATGTTTTTGCAAGTTTAAAACAGCAATTTTATCGTCATTTCTCACAAATCGCCGTTTCGCACGAAAGAAACATGAATTTGTCAGTTTGAATAGTTGAAAACAGCGTTTTTATATGTTTTTGCAAGTTTAAAACAGCAATTTTATCGTCATTTCTCATAAATCGCCGTTTCGCACGAAAGAAACATGAATTTGTCAGTTTGAATAGTTCAAAACAGCGTTTTCCTATGTTTTTGCCAGTTTAAAACAGCAGTTTTATCGTGATTTCACAAAAATCCAACGTTTCGAACGAAAGAAACCTTAATTTATCAGTTTGAATAGTTGAAAACAGCGTTTTTCTATGTTTTTGCAAGTTTAAAACAGCAATTTTATCGTCATTTCTCATAAATCGCCGTTTCGCACGAAAGAAACATGAATTTATCAGTTTGAATAGTTGAAAACAGCGTTTTTCTATGTTTTTGCAAGTTTAACGCAGCAATTTTATCGTCATTTCTTATAAATCGCCGTTTCGCACGAAATAAACATGAATTTATCAGTTTGAATAGTTCAAAACAGCGTTTTTCTATGTTTTTGCAAGTTTAAAACAGCAATTTTATCGTCATTTCTCATAAATCGCCGTTTCGCACGAAAAAAACATGAATTTGTCAGTTTGAATAGTTCGAAACAGCGTTTTTATATGTTTTTGCAAGTTTAAAACAGCAATTTTATCGTCATTTCTCATAATTCGCCGTTTCGCACGAAAGAAACATGAATTTGTCAGTTTGAATAGTTGAAAACAGCGTTTTTCTATGTTTTTGCAAGTTAAAAACAGCAATTTTATCATCATTTCTCATAAATCGCCGTTTCGCACGAAAGAAACATGAATTTATCAGTTTGAATAGTTTAAAACAGCATTTTTCTATGTTTTTGCAAGTTTAAAATAGCAATTTTATCGTCATTTCGCATAAATCGCCGTTTCGCACGAAAGAAACATGAATTTATCAGTTTGAATAGTTGAAAACAGCGTTTTTCCATGTTTTTGCAAGTTTAAAACAGCAATTTTATCGTCATTTCTCATAAATCGCCGTTTCGCACAAAAGAAACATGAATTTATCAGTTTGAATAGTTGAAAACAGCGTTTTTCTATGTTTTTGCAAGTTTAAAACAGCAATTTTATCGTCATTTCTCATAAATCGCCGTTTCCTACAAAAGAAACATGAATTTATCAGTTTGAATAGTTGAAAACAGGGTTTTCTATGTTTTTGCAAGTTTAAAACAGCAATTTTATCGTCATTTCTCATAAATCGCCGTTTCGCACGAAAGAAACATGAATATGTCAGTTTCAATAGTTCAAAACAGCGTTTTTCTATGTTTTCGCAAGTTTAAAACAGCATTTTTATCATCATTTCTCATAAATCGCCGTTCCGCACGAAAGAAACATGAATTTGTCAGTTTGAATAGTTCAAAACAGCGTTTTTCTATGTTTTTGCAAGTTTAAAAACAGCAATTTTATCGTCATTTCTCATAAATCGCCGTTTCGCACGAAAGAAACATGAATTTATCAGTTTGAATAGTTGAAAACAGCGTTTTTCTATGTTTTTGCAAGTTTAAAACAGCAATTTTATCTTCATTTCTCATAAATCGCGTTTCCCACAAAAGAAACATGAATTTATCAGTTTGAATAGTTGAAAACAGGGTTTTCTATGTTTTTGCAAGTTTAAAACAGCAATTTTATCGTCATTTCTCATAAATCGCCGTTTCGCACGAAAAAAACATGAATTTGTCAGTTTGAATAGTTCGAAACAGCGTTTTTATATGTTTTTGCAAGTTTAAAACAGCAATTTTATCGTCATTTCTCATAATTCGCCGTTTCGCACGAAAGAAACATGAATTTGTCAGTTTGAATAGTTGAAAACAGCGTTTTTCTATGTTTTTGCAAGTTAAAAACAGCAATTTTATCATCATTTCTCATAAATCGCCGTTTCGCACGAAAGAAACATGAATTTATCAGTTTGAATAGTTCAAAACAGCATTTTTCTATGTTTTTGCAAGTTTAAAATAGCAATTTTATCGTCATTTCGCATAAATCGCCGTTTCGCACGAAAAAAACATGATTTTATCAGTTTGAATAGTTGAAAACAGCGTTTTTCTATGTTTTTGCAAGTTTAAAACAGCAATTTTATCGTCATTTCTCAAAAATCGCCGTTTCGCACGAAAGAAACATGAATTTATCAGTTTGAATAGTTGAAAACAGCGTTTTTCCATGTTTTTGCAAGTTTAAAACAGCAATTTTATCGTCATTTCTCATAAATCGCCGTTTCGCACGAAAGAAACATGAATTTATCAGTTTGAATAGTTGAAAACAGCGTTTTTTCTATGTTTTTGCAAGTTTAAAACAGCAATTTTATAGTCATTTCTCATAAATCGCCGTTTCGCACGAAAGAAATAAGAAATTTATCAGTTTGAATAGTTGAAAACAGCAGTTTTATCGTGATTTTACAAAAATCCACCGTTTCGAACGAAAGAAACCTGAATTTATCAGTTTGAATAGTTAAAAACAGCGTTTTTCTATGTTTTTGCAAGTTTAAAACAGCAATTTTATCGTCATTTCTCATAAATCGCCGTTTCGCACGAAAGAAACATGAATTTATCAGTATGAATAGTTTAAAACAGCGTTTTTCTATGTTTTTGCAAGTTTAAAACAGCAATTTTATCGTCATTTCTCATAAATCGCCGTTTCGCACGAAAGAAACATGAATTTATCAGTTTGAATAGTTGAAAACAGCGTTTTTCCATGTTTTTGCAAGTTTAAAACAGCAATTTTATCATCATTTCTCATAAATCGCCATTTCGCACGAAAGAAACATGAATTTATCAGTTTGAATAGTTGAAAACAGCGTTTTTTATGTTTTGCAAGTTTAAAACAGCAATTTTATCGTCATTTCTCATAAATCGCCGTTTCCCACAAAAGAAACATGAATTTGTCAGTTTGAATAGTTGAAAACAGGGTTTTCTATGTTTTTGCAAGTTTAAAACAGCAATTTTATCGTCATTTCTCATAAATGGCCGTTTCGCACGAAAAAAACATGAATTTGTCAGTTTGAATAGTTAAAAACAGCGTTTTTCTATGTTTTTGCAAGTTTAAAACAGCAATTTTATCGGCATTTCTCATAAATCGCCGTTTCGCATGAAAGAGACATGAATATGTCAGTTTGAATAGTTCAAAACAGCGTTTTTCTATGTTTTTGCAAGTTTAAAACAGCAATTTTATCGTCATTTCTCATAAATCGCCGTTTCGCACGAAAGAAACATGAATTTATCAGTTTGAATAGTTTAAAACAGCGTTTTTTTATGTTTTTGCAAGTTTAAAACAGCAGTTTTATCGTGATTTTACAAAAATCCACCGTTTCGAATGAAAGAAACCTGAATTTATCAGTTTGAATAGTTAAAAACAGCGTTTTTCTATGTTTTTGCATGTTTAAAACAGCAATTTTTACGTCATTTCTCATAAATCGCCATTTCGCACGAAAGAAACATGAATTTGTCAGTTTGAATAGTTCAAAACAGCGTTTTTCTATGTTTTTGCAAGTTTAAAACAGCAATGTTATCGTCATTTCTCATAAATCGCCGTTTCGCATGAAAGAAACATGAATTTATCAGTTTGAATAGTTGAAAACAGCGTTTTTCTATGTTTTTGCAAGTTTAAAACAGCAATTTTATCGTCATTTCTCATAAATCGCCGTTTTGCACGAAAGAAACATGAATTTATCAGTTTGAATAGTTGAAAACAGCGTTTTTCTATGTTTTTGCAAGTTTAAAACAGCAATTTTATCGTCATTTTTCATAAATCGCCGTTTCGCACGAAAGAAACATGAATTTGTCAGTTTGAATAGTTGAAAACAGCGTTTTTCTATGTTTTTGCAAGTTTAAAACAGCAATTTTATCGTCATTTCTCATAAATCGCCGTTTCGCACGAAAGAAACATGAATTTGTCAGTTTGAAAAGTTCAAAACAGCGTTTTTCTATGTTTTTGCAAGTTTAAAACAGCAGTTTTATCGTGATTTCACAAAAATCCACCGTTTCGAACGAAAGAAACCTGAATTTATCAGTTTGAATTATTGAAAACAGGTTTTTCTATGTTTTTGCAAGTTTAAAACAGCAATTTTATCGTCATTTCTCATAAATCGCCGTTTCGCACGAAAGAAACATGAATTTATCAGTTTGAAAATTTGAAAACAGCGTTTTTCTATGTTTTTGCAAGTTTAAAACAGCAATTTTATCGTCATTTCTCATAAATCGCCGTTTCGCAAGAAAGAAACATGAATTTATCAGTTTGAATAATTGAAAAGAGCGTTTTTCTATGTTTTTGCAAGTTTAAAACAGCAATTTTATCGTCATTTCTCATAAATCGCCGTTTCGCACGAAAGAAACATGAATTTATCAGTTTGAATAGTTGAAAACAGCGTTTTTCTATGTTTTTGCAAGTTTAAAACAGCAATTTTATCGTCATTACTCATAAATCGCCTTTCGCACGAAAGAAACATGAATTTATCAGTTTGAATAGTTGAAAACAGCGTTTTTCTATGTTTTTGCAAGTTTAAAACAGCAATTTTATCGTCATTTCTCATAAATCGCCGTTTCGCACGAAAGAAACATGAATTTGTCAGTTTGAATAGTTCAAAACAGCGTTTTTCAATGTTTTTGCAAGTTTAAAACAGCAATTTTATCGTCATATCTCACAAATCGCCGTTTCGCAAGAAAGAAACATGAATTTATCAGTTTGAATAGTTAAAAAGAGCGTTTTTCTATGTTTTTGCAAGTTTAAAACAGCAATTTTATAGTCATTTCTCATAAATCGCCGTTTCGCAAGAAAGAAACATGAATTTATCAGTTTGAATAGTTAAAAAGAGCGTTTTTATATGTTTTTGCAAGTTTAAAACAACAATTTTATCGTCATTTCTTATAAATCGCCGTTTCGCACGAAAGAAACATGAATTTATCAGTTTGAATAGTTGAAAACAGCGTTTTTCTATGTTTTTGCAAGTTTAAAACAGCAATTTTATCGTCATTTCTCATAAATCGCCGTTTCGCACGAAAGAAACATGAATTTATCAGTTTGAATAGTTCAAACAGCGTTTTTCTATGTTTTTGCAAGTTTAAAACAGCAACTTTATCGTCATTTCTCATAAATCGCCGTTTCGCACGAAAGAAACAAGAATTTGTCAGTTTGAATAGTTGAAAACAGTGTTTTTCTATGTTTTTGCAAGTTTAAAACAGCAATTTTATCGTCATTTCTCATAAATCGCCGTTTCGTACGAAAGAAACATGAATTTGTCAGTTTGAATAGTTCAAAACAGCGTTTTTCTATGTTTTTGCAAGTTTAAAACAGCAATTTTATCGTCATTTCTCATAAATCGCCGTTTCGCACGAAAGAAACATGAATTTATCAGTTTGAATAGTTAAAAAGAGCGTTTTTCTATGTTTTTGCAAGTTTAAAACAGCAATTTTATCGTCATTTCTTATAAATCGCCGTTTCGCACGAAAGAAACATGAATTTATCAGTTTGAATAGTTGAAAACAGCGTTTTTTCTATGTTTTTGCAAGTTTAAAACAGCAATTTTATCGTCATTTCTCATAAATCGCCGTTTCGCACGAAAGAAACATGAATTTATCAGTTTGAATAGTTCAAACAGCGTTTTTCTATGTTTTTGCAAGTTTAGAACAGCAATTTTTGCCGTCATTACTCATAAATCGCCGTTCGCACGAAAGAAACATGAATTTATCAGTTTTAATAGTTGAAAACAGCGTTTTTCTATGTTTTTGCAAGTTTAAAACAGCAACTTTATCGTCATTTCTCATAAAGCGCCGTTTCGCACGAAAGAAACAAGAATTTGTCAGTTTGAATAGTTGAAAACAGCGTTTTTCTATGTTTTTGCAAGTTTAAAACAGCAATTTTATCGTCATTTCTCATAAATCGCCGTTTGGTACGAAAGAAACATGAATTTGTCAGTTTGAATAGTTCAAAACAGCGTTTTTCTATGTTTTTGCAAGTTTAAAAACAGCAATTTTATCGTCATTTCTCATAAATCGCCGTTTCGCACGAAAGAAACATGAATTTATCAGTTTGAATAGTTCAAACAGCGTTTTTTCTATGTTTTTGCAAGTTTAAAACAGCAACTTTATCGTCATTTCTCATAAATCGCCGTTTCGCACGAAAGAAACAAGAATTTGTCAGTTTGAATAGTTGAAAACAGCGTTTTTCTATGTTTTTGCAAGTTTTTAAACAGCAATTTTATCGTCATTTCTCATAAATCGCCGTTTCGTACGAAAGAAACATGAATTTGTCAGTTTGAATAGTTCAAAACAGCGTTTTTCTATGTTTTTGCAAGTTTAAAACAGCAGTTTTATCGTAATTTCACAAAAAACCACCGTTTCGAACGAAAGAAACCTGAATTTATCAGTTTGAATAGTTGAAAACAGCGTTTTTCTAGGTTTTTGCAAGTTTAAAACAGCAATTTTATCGTCATTTTTCATAAATCGCGGTTTCGCACGAAAGAAACATGAATTTATCAGTTTGAATAGTTTAAAACAGCGTTTTTCTATGTTTTTGCAAGTTTTAAAACAGCAATTTTATCGTCATTTCTCATAAATCGCCGTTTCGCACGAAAGAAACATGAATTGTCACTTTGAATAGTTCAAAAGAGCGTTTTTCTATGTTTTTGCAAGTTTAAAACAGCAATTTTATCGTCATTTCTCATAATTTGCCGTTTCGCACGAAAGAAACATGAATGTATCAGTTTGAATAGTTGAAAACAGCGTTTTTCTACGTTTTTGCAAGTTTAAAACAGCAATTTTATCGTCATTTCTCATAAATCGCCGTTTCGCACGAAAGAAACATGAATTTATCAGTTTGAATAGTTTAAAACAGCGTTTTTCTATGTTTTTGCAAGTTTAAAACTGCAATTTTATCGTCATTTCTCACAAATCGCCGTTTCGCAAGAAAGAAACATGAATTTATCAGTTTGAATAGTTGAAAAGAGCGTTTTTCTATGTTTTTGCAAGTTTAAAACAGCAATTTTATCGTCATTTCTCATAAATCACCGTTTCGCACGAAAGAAAAATAAATTTGTCAGTTTGAATAGTTCAAAACAGCGTTTTTCTATGTTTTTGCAAGTTTAAAACAGCAATTTTATCGTCATTTCTATTAATCGCCGTTTCGCACGAAAGAAACATGAATTTGTCAGTTTGAATAGTTGAAAACAGCGTTTTTCTATGTTTTTGCAAGTTTAAAACAGCAATTTTATCGTCATTTCTCATAAATCGCCGTTTCGCACGAAAGAAACAAGAATTTGTCAGTTTGAATAGTTTGAAAACAGCGTTTTTCTATGTTTTTGCAAGTTTAAAACAGCAATTTTATCGTCATTTCTCATAAATCGCCGTTTCGTACGAAAGAAACATGAATTTGTCAGTTTGAATAGTTCAAAACAGCGTTTTTTCTATGTTTTTGCAAGTTTAAAACAGCAGTTTTATCGTCATTTCTCATAATCGCCGTTTCGCACGAAAGAAACATGAATTTGTCAGTTTGAATAGTTGAAAACAGCGTTTTTCTATGTTTTGCAAGTTTAAAACAGCAATTTTATCGTCATTTCTCATAAATCGCCGTTTCGCACGAAAGAAACATGAATTTATCAGTTTGAATAGTTGAAAACAGCGTTTTTCTATGTTTTTGCAAGTTTAAAACAGCAATTTTATCGTCATTTCCCATACATCGCCGTTTCGCACGAAAGAAACATGAATTTTATCAGTTTGAATAGTTGAAAACAGCGTTTTTCTATGTTTTTGCAAGTTTAAAACAGCAATTTTATCGTCATTTCCCATACATCGCCGTTTCGCACGAAAGAAACATGAATTTATCAGTTTGAATAGTTGAAAACAGCGTTTTTCTATGTTTTTGCAAGTTTAAAACAGCACTTTATCGTCATTTCTCATAAATCGCCGTTTCGCACGAAAGAAACAAGAATTTGTCAGTTTGAATAGTTGAAAACAGCGTTTTTTCTATGTTTTTGCAAGTTTAAAACAGCAATTTTATCGTCATTCTCATAAATCGCCGTTTCTTACGAAAGAAACATGAATTTGTCAGTTTGAATAGTTCAAAACAGCGTTTTCTATGTTTTTGCAAGTTTAAAACAGCAGTTTTATCGTGATTTCACAAAAATCCACCGTTTCGAACGAAAGAAACCTGAATTTATCAGTTTGAATAGTTGAAAACAGGTTTTTCTATGTTTTTGCAAGTTTTAAAACTGCAATTTTATCGTCATTTCTCATAAATCGCCGTTTCGCACGAAAGAAACATGAATTTATCAGTTTGAAAAGTTGAAAACAGCGTTTTTCTATGTTTTTGCAAGTTTAAAACAGCAATTTTATCGGCATTTCTCATAAATCGCCGTTTCGCATGAAAGAGACATGAATATGTCAGTTTGAATAGTTCAAAACAGCGTTTTTCTATGTTTTTGCAAGTTTAAAACAGCAATTTTATCGTCATTTCTCATAAATCGCCGTTTCGCACGAAAGAAACATGAATTTATCAGTTTGAATAGTTTAAAACAGCGTTTTTTTTATGTTTTTGCAAGTTTAAAACAGCAGTTTTATCGTGATTTTACAAAAATCCACCGTTTCGAATGAAAGAAACCTGAATTTATCAGTTTGAATAGTTAAAAACAGCGTTTTTCTATGTTTTGCATGTTTAAAACAGCAATTTTTATCGTCATTTCTCATAAATCGCCATTTCGCACGAAAGAAACATGAATTTGTCAGTTTGAATAGTTCAAAACAGCGTTTTTCTATGTTTTTGCAAGTTTAAAACAGCAATGTTATCGTCATTTCTCATAAATCGCCGTTTCGCATGAAAGAAACATGAATTTATCAGTTTGAATAGTTGAAAACAGCGTTTTTCTATGTTTTTGCAAGTTTAAAACAGCAATTTTATCGTCATTTCTCATAAATCGCCGTTTTGCACGAAAGAAACATGAATTTATCAGTTTGAATAGTTGAAAACAGCGTTTTTCTATGTTTTTGCAAGT
>CAWWDY010001508.1:0-160748 GCA_963942605.1 Poecilus cupreus | reverse complement strand
ACTATTCAAACTGATAAATTCAGGTTGCTTTTGTGCGAAACGGCGATTTATGAGGAAATGACGATAAAAACTGCTGTTTTAAACTTGCAAAAACATAGAAAAACTCTGTTTTCAACTATTCAAACTGATAAATTCAGGTTGCTTTCGTGCGCAACGGCGATTTATGAGAAATGACGATAAACTGCTGTTTTAAACTTGCAAAAACATAGAAAAACGCTGTTTTGAACTATTCAAACTCACAAATTCATGTTTCTTTCGTGCGAAACGGCGATTTATGAGAAATGACGATAAAATTGCTGTTTTAAACTTGCAAAAACATAGAAAAACGCTGTTTTCAACTATTCAAACTGATAAATCCATGTTTCTGTCGTGCGAAACGGCGATTTATGAGAAATGACGATAAAATTGCTGTTTGAAACTTGCAAAAACATAGAAAAACGCTGTTTTGAACTATTCAAACTGATAAATCCATGTTTCTGTCGTGCGAAACGGCGATTTATGAGAAATGACGATAATATTGCTGTTTTAAACTTGCAAAAACATAGAAAAACGCTGTTTTCAACTATTCATACTGATAAATCCATGTTTCTGTCGTGCGAAACGGCGATTTATGAGAAATGACGATAAAATTGCTGTTTTAAACTTGCAAAAACATAGAAAAATGCTGTTTTCAACTATTCAAACTGATAAATTCATGTTTCTTTCGTGCGAAACGGCGATTTATGAGAAATGACGATAAAATTGCTGTTTTAAACTTGCAAAAACATAGAAAAACGCTGTTTGGAACTATTCAAACTGATAAATTCAGGTTTCTTTCGTTCGAAACGGTGGATTTTTGTGAAATCACGATAAAACTGTTGTTTTAAACTTGCAAAAACATAGAAAAACGCTGTTTTGAATTATTCAAACTGACAAATTCCTGTTTCTTTCGTGCGAAACGGCGATTTATGAGAAATGACGATAAAATTGCTGTTTTAAACTTGCAAAAACATAGAAAAACGCTGTTTTGAATTATTCAAACTGATAAATTCAGGTTTCTTTCGTTCAAAACGGTGGATTTTTGTGAAATCACGATAAAACTGCTGTTTTAAACTTGCAAAAACATAGAAAAACGCTGTTTTGAATTATTCAAACTGACAAATTCCTGTTTCTTTCGTGCGAAACGGCGATTTATGAGAAATGACGATAAAATTGCTGTTTTAAACTTGCAAAAACATAGAAAAACGCTGTTTTCAACTATTCAAACTGACAAATTCATGTTTCTTTCGTGCGAAACGGCGATTTATGAGAAATGACGATAAAATTGCTGTTTTAAACTTGCAAAAATATAGAAAAACGCTGTTTTGGACTATTCAAACTGACAAATTCATGTTTCTTTTGTGCGAAACGGCGACTTATGAGAAATGACGATAAAATTGCTGTTTTAAACTTGCAAAAACATAGAAAAACGCTGTTTTGAACTATTCAAACTGATAAATTCATGTTTCTATCGTGCGAAACGGTGGATTTTTGTGAAATCACGATAAAACTGCTGTTTTAAACTTGCAAAAACATAGAAAAACACTGTTTTGAACTATTCAAACTGACAAATTCCTGTTTCTTTCGTGCGAAACGGCGATTTATGAGAAATGACGATAAAATTGTTGTTTTAAACTTGCAAAAACATAGAAAAACGCTGTTTTGAATTATTCAAACTGACAAATTCCTGTTTCTTTCGTGCGAAACGGCGATTTATGAGAAATGACGATAAAATTGCTGTTTTAAACTTGCAAAAACATAGAAAAACGCTGTTTTGAATTACTCAAACTGACAAATTCATGTTTCTTTCGTGCAAAACGGCGAATTATGAGAAATGACGATAAAATTGCTGTTTTAAACTTGCAAAAACATAGAAAAACGCTGTTTTGAACTATTCAAACTGACAAACTCATGTTTCTTTCGTGCGAAACGGCGATTTATGAGAAATGACGATAAAATTGCTGTTTTAAACTTGCAAAAACATAGAAAAAACGCTGTTTTCAACTAATCAAACTGATAAATTCAGGTTTCTTCGTGCGAAACGGCGATATATGAGAAATGACGATAATATTGCTGTTTTAAACTTGCAAAAACATAGAAAAACGCTGTTTTCAACTATTCTAACTGATAAATTCAGGTTTCTTTCGTGCGAAACGGCGATTTATGAGAAATGACGATAAAATTGCTGTTTTAAACTTGCAAAAACATAGAAAAACGCTGTTTTGAACTATTCAAACTGATAAATTCATGTTTCTTTCGTTCGAAACGGTGGATTTATGTGAAATCACGATAAAACTGCTGTTTTAAACTTGCAAAAACATAGAAAAAACGCTGTTTTTAACTATTCAAACTGATAAATCCATGTTTCTGTCGTGCGAAACGGCGATTTATGAGAAATGACGATAAAATTGCTGTTTTAAACTTGCAAAAACATAGAAAAACGCTGTTTTCAACTATTCAAACTGATAAATTCAGGTTGCTTTCGTGCGAAACGGCGATTTATGATAAATGACGATAAAACTGCTGTTTTAAACTTGCAAAAACATAGAAAAAACGCTGTTTTGAACTATTCAAACTCACAAATTCATGTTTCTTTCGTGCGAAACGGCGATTTATGAGAAATGACGATAAAATTGCTGTTTTAAACTTGCAAAAACATAGAAAAACGCTGTTTTCAACTATTCAAACTGATAAATCCATGTTTCTGTCGTGCGAAACGGCGATTTATGAGAAATGACGATAAAATTGCTGTTTTAAACTTGCAAAAACATAGAAAAACGCTGTTTTCAACTATTTAAACTGATAAATTCATGTTTCTTTCGTTCGAAACGGTGGATTTTATGTAAAATCACGATAAAACTGCTGTTTTAAACTTGCAAAAACATAGAAAAACGCTGTTTTCAACTATACAAACTGATAAATCCATGTTTCTGTCGTGCGAAACGGCGATTTATGAGAAATGACGATAAAATTGTTGTTTTAAACTTGCAAAAACATAGAAAAACGCTGTTTTGAATATTCAAACTGACAAATTCCTGTTTCTTTCGTGCGAAACGGCGATTTATGAGAAATGACGATAAAATTGCTGTTTTAAACTTGCAAAAACATAGAAAAACGCTGTTTTGAATTACTCAAACTGACAAATTCATGTTTCTTTCGTGCAAAACGGCGAATTATGAGAAATGACGATAAAATTGCTGTTTTAAACTTGCAAAAACATAGAAAACGCTGTTTTGAACTATTCAAACTGACAAACTCATGTTTCTTTCGTGCGAAACGGCGATTTATGAGAAATGACGATAAAATTGCTGTTTTAAACTTGCAAAAACATAGAAAAACGCTGTTTTCAACTAATCAAACTGATAAATTCAGGTTTCTTTCGTGCGAAACGGCGATATATGAGAAATGACGATAATATTGCTGTTTTAAACTTGCAAAAACATAGAAAAACGCTGTTTTCAACTATTCTAACTGATAAATTCAGGTTTCTTTCGTGCGAAACGGCGATTTATGAGAAATGACGATAAAATTGCTGTTTTAAACTTGCAAAAACATAGAAAAACGCTGTTTTGAACTATTCAAACTGATAAATTCATGTTTCTTTCGTTCGAAACGGTGGAATTTATGTGAAATCACGATAAAACTGCTGTTTTAAACTTGCAAAAACATAGAAAAACGCTGTTTTTAACTATTCAAACTGATAAATCCATGTTTCTGTCGTGCGAAACGGCGATTTATGAGAAATGACGATAAAATTGCTGTTTTAAACTTGCAAAAACATAGAAAAACGCTGTTTTCAACTATTCAAACTGATAAATTCAGGTTGCTTTCGTGCGAAACGGCGATTTATGATAAATGACGATAAAACTGCTGTTTTAAACTTGCAAAAACATAGAAAAACGCTGTTTTGAACTATTCAAACTCACAAATTCATGTTTCTTTCGTGCGAAACGGCGATTTATGAGAAATGACGATAAAATTGCTGTTTTAAACTTGCAAAAACATAGAAAAACGCTGTTTTCAACTATTCAAACTGATAAATTCAGGTTGCTTTCGTGCGAAACGGCGATTTATGAGAAATGACGATAAAATTGCTGTTTTAAACTTGCAAAAACATAGAAAAACGCTGTTTTGAACTATTCAAACTCACAAATTCATGTTTCTTTCATGCGAAACGGCGATTTATGAGAAATGACGATAAAATTGCTGTTTTAAACTTGCAAAAACATAGAAAAACGCTGTTTTCAACTATTCAAACTGATAAATCCATGTTTCTGTCGTGCGAAACGGCGATTTATGAGAAATGACGATAAAATTGCTGTTTTAAACTTGCAAAAACATAGAAAAACGCTGTTTTCAACTATTCAAACTGATAAATTCAGGTTGCTTTCGTGCGAAACGGCGATTTATGAGAAATGACGATAAAATTGCTGTTTTAAACTTGCAAAAACATAGAAAAACGCTGTTTTCAACTATTCAAACTGATAAATCCATGTTTCTGTCGTGCGAAACGGCGATTTATGAGAAATGACGATAAAATTGCTGTTTTAAACTTGCAAAAACATAGAAAAACGCTGTTTTCAACTATTTAAACTGATAAATTTATGTTTCTTTCATTCGAAACGGTGGATTTATGTGAAATCACGATAAAACTGCTGTTTTAAACTTGCAAAAACATAGAAAAACGCTGTTTTGAACTATTCAAACTGATAAATCCATGTTTCTGTCGTGCGAAACGGCGACTTATGAGAAATGACGATAAAATTGCTGTTTTAAACTTGCAAAAACATAGAAAAACGCTGTTTTCAACTATTTAAACTGATAAATTCATGTTTCTTTCGTTCGAAACGGTGGATTTATGTGAAATCACGATAAAACTGCTGTTTTTAAACTTGCAAAAACATAGAAAAACGCTGTTTTCAACTATTCAAACTGATAAATCCATGTTTCTGTCGTGCGAAACGGCGATTTATGAGAAATGACGATAAAATTGCTGTTTTAAACTTGCAAAAACATAGAAAAACGCTGTTTTCAACTATTCAAACTGATAAATCCATGTTTCTGTCGTGCGAAACGGCGATTTATGAGAAATGACGATAAAATTGCTGTTTTAAACTTGCAAAAACATAGAAAAACGCTGTTTTCAACTATTCAAACTGATAAATTCAGGTTGCTTTCGTGCGAAACGGCGATTTATGAGAAATGACGATAAAACTGCTGTTTTAAACTTGCAAAAACATAGAAAAACGCTGTTTTGAACTATTCAAACTCACAAATTCATGTTTCTTTCGTGCGAAACGGCGATTTATGAGAAATGACGATAAAATTGCTGTTTTAAACTTGCAAAAACATAAAAAAACGCTGTTTTCAACTATTCAAACTGATAAATCCATGTTTCTGTCGTGCGAAACGGCGATTTATGAGAAATGACGATAAAATTGCTGTTTTAAACTTGCAAAAACATAGAAAAACGCTGTTTTCAACTATTTAAACTGATAAATTCATGTTTCTTTCGTTCGAAACGGTGGATTTATGTGAAATCACGATAAAACTGCTGTTTTAAACTTGCAAAAACATAGAAAAACGCTGTTTTCAACTATTCAAACTGATAAATCCATGTTTCTGTCGTGCGAAACGGCGATTTATGAGAAATGACGATAAAATTGCTGTTTTAAACTTGCAAAAACATAGAAAAACGCTGTTTTCAACTATTCAAACTGATAAATTCAGGTTGCTTTCGTGCGAAACGGCGATTTATGAGAAATGACGATAAAATTGCTGTTTTAAACTTGCAAAAACATAGAAAAACGCTGTTTTCAACTATTCAAACTGATAAATTCAGGTTGCTTTTGTGCGAAACGGCGATTTATGAGAAATGACGATAAAACTGCTGTTTTAAACTTGCAAAAACATAGAAAAACGCTGTTTTGAACTATTCAAACTCACAAATTCATGTTTCTTTCGTGCGAAACGGCGATTTATGAGAAATGACGATAAAATTGCTGTTTTAAACTTGCAAAAACATAGAAAAACGCTGTTTTCAACTATTCAAACTGATAAATCCATGTTTCTGTCGTGCGAAACGGCGATTTATGAGAAATGACGATAAAATTGCTGTTTTAAACTTGCAAAAACATAGAAAAACGCTGTTTTCAACTATTTAAACTGATAAATTCATGTTTATTTCATTCGAAACGGTGGATTTATGTGAAATCACGATAAAACTGCTGTTTTAAACTTGCAAAAACATAGAAAAACGCTGTTTTGAACTATTCAAACTGATAAATCCATGTTTCTGTCGTGCGAAACGGCGATTTATGAGAAATGACGATAAAATTGCTGTTTTAAACTTGCAAAAACATAGAAAAACGCTGTTTTTAACTATTCAAACTGATAAATCCATGTTTCTGTCGTGCGAAACGGCGATTTATGAGAAATGACGATAAAATTGCTGTTTTAAACTTGCAAAAACATAGAAAAACGCTGTTTTCAAATATTTAAACTGATAAATTCATGTTTCTTTCGTTCGAAACGGTGGATTTATGTGAAATCACGATAAAACTGCTGTTTTAAACTTGCAAAAACATAGAAAAACGCTGTTTTCAACTATTCAAACTGATAAATCCATGTTTCTGTCGTGCGAAACGGCGATTTATGAGAAATGACGATAAAATTGCTGTTTTAAACTTGCAAAAACATAGAAAAACGCTGTTTTCAACTATTCAAACTGATAAATTCAGGTTGCTTTTGTGCGAAACGGCGATTTATGAGAAATGACGATAAAACTGCTGTTTTAAACTTGCAAAAACATAAAAAAAAGCTGTTTTGAACTATTCAAACTCACAAATTCATGTTTCTTTCGTGCGAAACGGCGATTTATGAGAAATGACGATAAAATTGCTGTTTTAAACTTGCAAAAACATAGAAAAACGCTGTTTTCAACTATTCAAACTGATAAATCCATGTTTCTGTCGTGCGAAACGGCGATTTATGAGAAATGACGATAAAATTGCTGTTTTAAACTTGCAAAAACATAGAAAAACGCTGTTTTCAACTATTTAAACTGATAAATTCATGTTTCTGTCGTGCGAAACGGCGATTTATGAGAAATGACGATAAAATTGCTGTTTTAAACTTGCAAAAACATAGAAAAACGCTGTTTTCAACTATTTAAACTGATAAATTTATGTTTCTTTCATTCGAAACGGTGGATTTATGTGAAATCACGATAAAACTGCTGTTTTAAACTTGCAAAAACATAGAAAAACGCTGTTTTGAACTATTTAAACTGATAAATCCATGTTTCTGTCGTGCGAAACGGCGACTTATGAGAAATGACAATAAAATTGCTGTTTTAAACTTGCAAAAACATAGAAAAAACGCTGTTTTCAACTATTTAAACTGATAAATTCATGTTTCTTTCGTTCGAAACGGTGGATTTATGTGAAATCACGATAAAACTGCTGTTTTAAACTTGCAAAAACATAGAAAAACGCTGTTTTCAACTATTCAAACTGATAAATCCATGTTTCTGTCGTGCGAAACGGCGATTTATGAGAAATGACGATAAAATTGCTGTTTTAAACTTGCAAAAACATAGAAAAACGCTGTTTTTAACTATTCAAACTGATAAATCCATGTTTCTGTCGTGCGAAACGGCGATTTATGAGAAATGACGATAAAATTGCTGTTTTAAACTTGCAAAAACATAGAAAAACGCTGTTTTCAAATATTTAAACTGATAAATTCATGTTTCTTTCGTTCGAAACGGTGGATTTATGTGAAATCACGATAAAACTGCTGTTTTAAACTTGCAAAAACATAGAAAAACGCTGTTTTCAACTATTCAAACTGATAAATCCATGTTTCTGTCGTGCGAAACGGCGATTTATGAGAAATGACGATAAAATTGCTGTTTTAAACTTGCAAAAACATAGAAAAACGCTGTTTTCAACTATTCAAACTGATAAATTCAGGTTGCTTTTGTGCGAAACGGCGATTTATGAGAAATGACGATAAAACTGCTGTTTTAAACTTGCAAAAACATAAAAAAAAGCTGTTTTGAACTATTCAAACTCACAAATTCATGTTTCTTTCGTGCGAAACGGCGATTTATGAGAAATGACGATAAAATTGCTGTTTTAAACTTGCAAAAACATAGAAAAACGCTGTTTTCAACTATTCAAACTGATAAATCCATGTTTCTGTCGTGCGAAACGGCGATTTATGAGAAATGACGATAAAATTGCTGTTTTAAACTTGCAAAAACATAGAAAAACGCTGTTTTCAACTATTTAAACTGATAAATTCATGTTTCTGTCGTGCGAAACGGCGATTTATGAGAAATGACGATAAAATTGCTGTTTTAAACTTGCAAAAACATAGAAAAACGCTGTTTTCAACTATTTAAACTGATAAATTTATGTTTCTTTCATTCGAAACGGTGGATTTATGTGAAATCACGATAAAACTGCTGTTTTAAACTTGCAAAAACATAGAAAAACGCTGTTTTGAACTATTTAAACTGATAAATCCATGTTTCTGTCGTGCGAAACGGCGACTTATGAGAAATGACGATAAAATTGCTGTTTTAAACTTGCAAAAACATAGAAAAACGCTGTTTTCAACTATTTAAACTGATAAATTCATGTTTCTTTCGTTCGAAACGGTGGATTTATGTGAAATCACGATAAAACTGCTGTTTTAAACTTGCAAAAACATAGAAAAACGCTGTTTTCAACTATTCAAACTGATAAATCCATGTTTCTGTCGTGCGAAACGGCGATTTATGAGAAATGACGATAAAACTGCTGTTTTAAACTTGCAAAAACATAGAAAAACGCTGTTTTTAACTATTCAAACTCACAAATTCATGTTTCTTTCGTGCGAAACGGCGATTTATGAGAAATGACGATAAAATTGCTGTTTTAAACTTGCAAAAACATAGAAAAACGCTGTTTTCAACTATTCAAACTGATAAATCCATGTTTCTGTCGTGCGAAACGGCGATTTATGAGAAATGACGATAAAATTGCTGTTTTAAACTTGCAAAAACATAGAAAAACGCTGTTTTCAACTATTTAAACTGATAAATTCATGTTTATTTCATTCGAAACGGTGGATTTATGTGAAATCACGATAAAACTGCTGTTTTAAACTTGCAAAAACATAGAAAAACGCTGTTTTGAACTATTCAAACTGATAAATCCATGTTTCTGTCGTGCGAAACGGCGATTTATGAGAAATGACGATAAAATTGCTGTTTTAAACTTGCAAAAACATAGAAAAACGCTGTTTTTAACTATTCAAACTGATAAATCCATGTTTCTGTCGTGCGAAACGGCGATTTATGAGAAATGACGATAAAATTGCTGTTTAAAACTTGCAAAAACATAGAAAAACGCTGTTTTCAACTATTTAAACTGATAAATTCATGTTTCTTTCGTTCGAAACGGTGGATTTATGTGAAATCACGATAAAACTGCTGTTTTAAACTTGCAAAAACATAGAAAAACGCTGTTTTCAACTATTCAAACTGATAAATCCATGTTTCTGTCGTGCGAAACGGCGATTTATGAGAAATGACGATAAAATTGCTGTTTTAAACTTGCAAAAACATAGAAAAACGCTGTTTTCAACTATTCAAACTGATAAATTCAGGTTGCTTTTGTGCGAAACGGCGATTTATGAGAAATGACGATAAAACTGCTGTTTTAAACTTGCAAAAACATAGAAAAACGCTGTTTTGAACTATTCAAACTCACAAATTCATGTTTCTTTCGTGCGAAACGGCGATTTATGAGAAATGACGATAAAATTGCTGTTTTAAACTTGCAAAAACATAGAAAAACGCTGTTTTCAACTATTCAAACTGATAAATCCATGTTTCTGTCGTGCGAAACGGCGATTTATGAGAAATGACGATAAAATTGCTGTTTTAAACTTGCAAAAACATAGAAAAACGCTGTTTTCAACTATTTAAACAGATAAATTCATGTTTATTTCATTCGAAACGGTGGATTTATGTGAAATCACGATAAAACTGCTGTTTTAAACTTGCAAAAACATAGAAAAACGCTGTTTTGAACTATTCAAACTGATAAATCCATGTTTCTGTCGTGCGAAACGGCGATTTATGAGAAATGACGATAAAATTGCTGTTTTAAACTTGCAAAAACATAGAAAAACGCTGTTTTTAACTATTCAAACTGATAAATCCATGTTTCTGTCGTGCGAAACGGCGATTTATGAGAAATGACGATAAAATTGCTGTTTTAAACTTGCAAAAACATAGAAAAACGCTGTTTTCAACTATTTAAACTGATAAATTCATGTTTCTTTCGTTCGAAACGGTGGATTTATGTGAAATCACGATAAAACTGCTGTTTTAAACTTGCAAAAACATAGAAAAACGCTGTTTTGAACTATTCAAACTGATAAATTCATGTTTCTTTCGTTCAAAACGGTGGATTTTTGTGAAATCACGATAAAACTGCTGTTTTAAACTTGCAAAAACATAGAAAAAGGCTGTTTTGAACTATTCAAACTGATAAATTCATGTTTCTTTCGTGTGAAACGGCGATTTATGAGAAATGACGATAAAATTGCTGTTTTAAACTTGCACAAACATAGAAAAACGCTGTTTTGAACTATTCAAACTGACAAATTCATGTTTCTTTCGTGCGAAACGGCGATTTATGAGAAATGACGATAAAATTGCTGTTTTAAACTTGCAAAAACATAGAAAAACGTTGTTTTCAACTACGCAAACTGATAAATTCATGTTTCTTTCGTGCGAAACGGCGATTTATGAGAAATGACGATAAAATTGCTGTTTTAAACTTGCAAAAACATAGAAAAACGCTGTTTTAAACTATACAAACTGATAAATTCATGTTTCTTTCGTGCGAAACGGCGATTTATGAGAAATGACGATAAAATTGCTGTTTTAAACTTGCAAAAACATAGAAAAACGCTGTTTTCAACTATTCAAACTGATAAATTCAGGTTGCTTTCGTGCGAAACGGCGATTTATGAGAAATGACGATAAAACTGCTGTTTTAAACTTGCAAAAACATAGAAAAACGCTGTTTTGAACTATTCAAACTCACAAATTCATGTTTCTTTCGTGCGAAACGGCGATTTATGAGAAATGACGATAAAATTGCTGTTTTAAACTTGCAAAAACATAGAAAAACGCTGTTTTCAACTATTCAAACTGATAAATCCATGTTTCTGTCGTGCGAAACGGCGATTTATGAGAAATGACGATAAAATTGCTGTTTTAAACTTGCAAAAACATAGAAAAACGCTGTTTTCAACTATTTAAACTGATAAATTCATGTTTATTTCATTCGAAACGGTGGATTTATGTGAAATCACGATTAAACTGCTGTTTTAAACTTGCAAAAACATAGAAAAACGCTGTTTTGAACTATTCAAACTGATAAATCCATGTTTCTGTCGTGCGAAACGGCGATTTATGAGAAATGACGATAAAATTGCTGTTTTAAACTTGCAAAAACATAGAAAAACGCTGTTTTTAACTATTCAAACTGATAAATCCATGTTTCTGTCGTGCGAAACGGCGATTTATGAGAAATGACGATAAAATTGCTGTTTTAAACTTGCAAAAACATAGAAAAACGCTGTTTTGAACTATTCAAACTGATAAATCCATGTTTCTGTCGTGCGAAACGGCGATTTATGAGAAATGACGATAATATTGCTGTTTTAAACTTGCAAAAACATAGAAAAACGCTGTTTTCAACTATTCAAACTGATAAATCTATGTTTCTGTCGTGCGAAACGGCGATTTATGAGAAATGACGATAAAATTGCTGTTTTAAACTTGCAAAAACTTAAAAAACGCTGTTTTCAACTATTTAAACTGATAAATTCATGTTTCTTTCGTTCGAAACGGTGGATTTATGTGAAATCACGATAAAACTGCTGTTTTAAACTTGCAAAAACATAGAAAAACGCTGTTTTGAACTATTCAAACTGATAAATTCATGTTTCTTTCGTTCAAAACGGTGGATTTTTGTGAAATCACGATAAAACTGCTGTTTTAAACTTGCAAAAACATAGAAAAAGGCTGTTTTGAACTATTCAAACTGACAAATTCATGTTTCTTTCGTGTGAAACGGCGATTTATGAGAAATGACGATAAAATTGCTGGTTTAAACTTGCAAAAACACAGAAAAACGCTGTTTTCAACTATTCAAACTGATAAATTCATGTTTCTTACGTGCGAAACGGCGATTTATGAAAAATAACGATTAAATTGCTGTTTTAAACTTGCAAAAACATAGAAAAACGCTGTTTTGAACTATTCAAACTGATAAATCCATGTTTCTGTCGTGCGAAACGGCGATTTATGAGAAATGACGATAAAATTGCTGTTTTAAACTTGCAAAAACATAGAAAAACGCTGTTTTGAACTATTCAAACTGATAAATCCATGTTTCTGTCGTGCGAAACGGCGATTTATGAGAAATGACGATAATATTGCTGTTTTAAACTTGCAAAAACATAGAAAAACGCTGTTTTCAACTATTCAAACTGATAAATCCATGTTTCTGTCGTGCGAAACGGCGATTTATGAGAAATGACGATAAAATTGCTGTTTTAAACTTGCAAAAACTTAGAAAAACGCTGTTTTCAACTATTTAAACTGATAAATTCATGTTTCTTTCGTTCGAAACGGTGGATTTATGTGAAATCACGATAAAACTGCTGTTTTAAACTTGCAAAAACATAGAAAAACGCTGTTTTGAACTATTCAAACTGATAAATTCATGTTTCTTTCGTTCAAAACGGTGGATTTTTGTGAAATCACGATAAAACTGCTGTTTTAAACTTGCAAAAACATAGAAAAAGGCTGTTTTGAACTATTCAAACTGACAAATTCATGTTTCTTTCGTGTGAAACGGCGATTTATGAGAAATGACGATAAAATTGCTGTTTTAAACTTGCAAAAACACAGAAAAACGCTGTTTTCAACTATTCAAACTGATAAATTCATGTTTCTTACGTGCGAAACGGCGATTTATGAGAAATAACGATAAAATTGCTGTTTTAAACTTGCAAAAACATAGAAAAACGCTGTTTTGAACTAATCAAACTGATAAATTCAGGTTTCTTTCGTGCGAAACGGCGATTTATGAGAAATGACGATAAAATTGCTGTTTTAAACTTGCAAAAACATATAAAAACGCTGTTTTGAACTATTCAAACTGACAAACTCATGTTTCTTTCGTGCGAAACGGCGATTTATGCGAAATGACGATAAAATTGCTGTTTTCAACTTGCAAAAACATAGAAAAACGCTGTTTTCAACTATTTAAACTGATAAATTCATGTTTCTTTCGTTCGAAACGGTGGATTTGTGTGAAATCACGATAAAACTGCTGTTTTAAACTTGCAAAAACATAGAAAAACGCTGTTTTGAACTATTCAAACTGATAAATTCATGTTTCTTTCGTTCAAAACGGTAAATTTTTGTGAAATCACGATAAAACTGCTGTTTTAAACTTGCAAAAACATAGAAAAAGGCTGTTTTGAACTATTCAAACTGACAAATTCATGTTTCTTTCGTGTGAAACGTCGATTTATGAGAAATGACGATAAAATTGCTGTTTTAAACTTGCAAAAACACAGAAAAACGCTGTTTTCAACTATTCAAACTGATAAATTCAGGTTGCTTTCGTGCGAAACGGCGATTTATGAGAAATGACGATAAAACTGCTGTTTTAAACTTGCAAAAACATAGAAAAACGCTGTTTTGAACTATTCAAACTCACAAATTCATGTTTCTTTCGTGCGAAACGGCGATTTATGAGAAATGACGATAAAATTGCTGTTTTAAACTTGCAAAAACATAGAAAAACGCTGTTTTCAACTATTCAAACTGATAAATCCATGTTTCTGTCGTGCGAAACGGCGATTTATGAGAAATGACGATAAAATTGCTGTTTTAAACTTGCAAAAACATAGAAAAACGCTGTTTTCAACTATTTAAACTGATAAATTCATGTTTATTTCATTCGAAACGGTGGATTTATGTGAAATCACGATTAAACTGCTGTTTTAAACTTACAAAAACATAGAAAAACGCTGTTTTGAACTATTCAAACTGATAAATCCATGTTTCTGTCGTGCGAAACGGCGATTTATGAGAAATGACGATAAAATTGCTGTTTTAAACTTGCAAAAACATAGAAAAACGCTGTTTTTAACTATTCAAACTGATAAATCCATGTTTCTGTCGTGCGAAACGGCGATTTATGAGAAATGACGATAAAATTGCTGTTTTAAACTTGCAAAAACATAGAAAAACGCTGTTTTGAACTATTCAAACTGATAAATCCATGTTTCTGTCGTGCGAAACGGCGATTTATGAGAAATGACGATAATATTGCTGTTTTAAACTTGCAAAAACATAGAAAAACGCTGTTTTCAACTATTCAAACTGATAAATCTATGTTTCTGTCGTGCGAAACGGCGATTTATGAGAAATGACGATAAAATTGCTGTTTTAAACTTGCAAAAACTTAAAAAACGCTGTTTTCAACTATTTAAACTGATAAATTCATGTTTCTTTCGTTCGAAACGGTGGATTTATGTGAAATCACGATAAAACTGCTGTTTTAAACTTGCAAAAACATAGAAAAACGCTGTTTTGAACTATTCAAACTGATAAATTCATGTTTCTTTCGTTCAAAACGGTGGATTTTTGTGAAATCACGATAAAACTGCTGTTTTAAACTTGCAAAAACATAGAAAAAGGCTGTTTTGAACTATTCAAACTGACAAATTCATGTTTCTTTCGTGTGAAACGGCGATTTATGAGAAATGACGATAAAATTGCTGGTTTAAACTTGCAAAAACACAGAAAAACGCTGTTTTCAACTATTCAAACTGATAAATTCATGTTTCTTACGTGCGAAACGGCGATTTATGAAAAATAACGATTAAATTGCTGTTTTAAACTTGCAAAAACATAGAAAAACGCTGTTTTGAACTATTCAAACTGATAAATCCATGTTTCTGTCGTGCGAAACGGCGATTTATGAGAAATGACGATAAAATTGCTGTTTTAAACTTGCAAAAACATAGAAAAACGCTGTTTTGAACTATTCAAACTGATAAATCCATGTTTCTGTCGTGCGAAACGGCGATTTATGAGAAATGACGATAATATTGCTGTTTTAAACTTGCAAAAACATAGAAAAACGCTGTTTTCAACTATTCAAACTGATAAATCCATGTTTCTGTCGTGCGAAACGGCGATTTATGAGAAATGACGATAAAATTGCTGTTTTAAACTTGCAAAAACATAGAAAAACGCTGTTTTGAACTATTCAAACTGATAAATTCATGTTTCTTACGTGCGAAACGGCGATTTATGAGAAATAACGATAAAATTGCTGTTTTAAACTTGCAAAAACATAGAAAAACGCTGTTTTGAACTAATCAAACTGATAAATTCAGGTTTCTTTCGTGCGAAACGGCGATTTATGAGAAATGACGATAAAATTGCTGTTTTAAACTTGCAAAAACATAGAAAAACGCTGTTTTCAACTATTTAAACTGATAAATTCATGTTTCTTTCGTTCGAAACGGTGGATTTGTGTGAAATCACGATAAAACTGCTGTTTTAAACTTGCAAAAACATAGAAAAACGCTGTTTTGAACTATTCAAACTGATAAATTCATGTTTCTTTCGTTCAAAACGGTAAATTTTTGTGAAATCACGATAAAACTGCTGTTTTAAACTTGCAAAAACATAGAAAAAGGCTGTTTTGAACTATTCAAACTGACAAATTCATGTTTCTTTCGTGTGAAACGTCGATTTATGAGAAATGACGATAAAATTGCTGTTTTAAACTTGCAAAAACACAGAAAAACGCTGTTTTCAACTATTCAAACTGATAAATTCATGTTTCTTACGTGCGAAACGGCGATTTTTGTGAAATCACGATAAAACTGCTGTTTTAAACTTGCAAAAAATAGAAAAACGCTGTTTTGAAATATTCAAACTGACAAATACATGTTTCTTTCGTGCGAAACGGCGATTTATGAGAAATGACGATAAAATTGCTGTTTTAAACTTGCAAAAACATAGAAAAACGCTGTTTTTAACTAATCAAACTGATAAATTCAGGTTTTTTCGTGCGAAACGGCGATTTATGAGAAATGACGATAAATTTGCTGTTTTAAACTTGCAAAAACATAGAAAAACGCTGTTTTCAACTATTCAAACTGATAAATTCATGTTTCTTTCGTGCGAAACGGCGATTTATGAGAAATGACGATAAAATTGCTGTTTTAAACTTGCAAAAACATAGAAAAACGCTGTTTTGAACTATTCAAACTGACAAATTCATGTTTCTTTCGTGCGAAACGGCGATTTATGAGAAATGACGATAAAATTGCTGTTTTAAACTTGCAAAAACATAGAAAAACGCTGTTTTGAACTATTCAAACTGACAAACTCATGTTTCTTTCGTGCGAAACGGCGATTTATGAGAAATGACGATTAAATTGCTGTTTTAAACTAGCAAAAACATAGAAAAACGTTGTTTTCTACTACTCAAACTGATAAATTTATGTTTATTTCGTGCGAAACGGCGATTTATGAGAAATGACGATAAAATTGCTGTTTTAAACTTGCAAAAACATAGAAAAACGCTGTTTGGAACTATTCAAACTGATAAATTCAGGTTTCTTTCGTTCGAAACGGTGGATTTTTGTGAAATAACGATAAAACTGTTGTTTTAAACTTGCAAAAACATAGAAAAACGCTGTTTTGAATTATTCAAACTGACAAATTCCTGTTTCTTTCGTGCGAAACGGCGATTTATGAGAAATGACGATAAAATTGCTGTTTTAAACTTGCAAAAACATAGAAAAACGCTGTTTTGAATTATTCAAACTGATAAATTCAGGTTTCTTTCGTTCGAAACGGTGGATTTTTGTGAAATGACGATAAAACTGCTGTTTTAAACTTGCAAAAACATAGAAAAACGCTGTTTTGAACTATTCAAACTGATAAATTGTTGTTTCTTTCCTGCGAAACGGCGATTTATAAGAAATGACGATAAAATTGCTGTTTTAAACTTGCAAAAACATAGAAAAACGCTGTTTTGAACTATTCAAACTGACAAATTCATGTTTCTTTCATGCGAAACCGGCGATTTATGAGAAATGGCGATAAAATTGCTGTTTTAAACTTGCAAAACCATATAAAAATGCTGTTTTCAACTATTCAAACTGATAAAATCATGTTTCTTTCGTGCGAAACGGCGATTTATGAGAAATGACGATAAAATTGCTGTTTTAAACTTGCAAAAACATAGAAAAACGCTGTTTGGAACTATTCAAACTGATAAATTCAGGTTTCTTTTGTTCGAAACGGTGGATTTTTGTGAAATCACGATAAAACTGTTGTTTTAAACTTGCAAAAACATAGAAAAACGCTGTTTTGAATTATTCAAACTGACAAATTCCTGTTTCTTTCGTGCGAAACGGCGATTTATGAGAAATGACGATAAAATTGCTGTTTTAAACTTGCAAAAACATAGAAAAACGCTGTTTTGAATTATTCAAACTGATAAATTCAGGTTTCTTTCGTTCGAAACGGTGGATTTTTGTGAAATGACGATAAAACTGCTGTTTTAAACTTGCAAAAACATAGAAAAACGCTGTTTTGAATTATTCAAACTGACAAATTCCTGTTTCTTTCGTGCGAAACGGCGATTTATGAGAAATGACGATAAAATTGCTGTTTTAAACTTGCAAAAACATAGAAAAACGCTGTTTTCAACTATTCAAACTGACAAATTCATGTTTCTTTCGTGCGAAACGGCGATTTATGAGAAATGACGATAAAATTGCTGTTTTAAACTTGCAAAAACATAGAAAAACGCTGTTTTGGACTATTCAAACTGACAAATTCATGTTTCTTTTGTGCGAAACGGCGACTTATGAGAAATGACGATAAAATTGCTGTTTTAAACTTGCAAAAACATAGAAAAACGCTGTTTTGAACTATTCAAACTGACAAATTCATGTTTCTATCGTGCGAAACGGTGGATTTTTGTGAAATCACGATAAAACTGCTGTTTTAAACTTGCAAAAACATAGAAAAACGCTGTTTTGAACTATTCAAACTGACAAATTCCTGTTTCTTTCGTGCAAAACGGCGATTTATGAGAAATGACGATAAAATTGTTGTTTTAAACTTGCAAAAACATAGAAAAACGCTTTTTTGAATTATTCAAACTGACAAATTCCTGTTTCTTTCGTGCGAAACGGCGATTTATGAGAAATGACGATAAAATTGCTGTTTTAAACTTGCAAAAACATAGCAAAACGCTGTTTTGAATCATTCAAACTGACAAATTCATGTTTCTTTCGTGCGAAACGGCGAATTATGAGAAATGACGATAAAATTGCTGTTTTAAACTTGCAAAAACATAGAAAAACGCTGTTTTGAACTATTCAAACTGACAAATTCATGTTTCTTTCGTGCGAAACGGCGATTTATTAGAAATGACGATAAAATTGCTGTTTTAAACTTGCAAAAACATAGAAAACCGCTGTTTTCAACTATTCAAACTGATAAATTCAGGTTTCTTTCGTGCGAAACGGCGATTTATGAGAAATGACGATAAAATTGCTATTTTAAACTTGCAAAAACATAGAAAAACGCTGTTTTGAATTATTCAAACTGACAAATTCCTGTTTCTTTCGTGCGAAACGGCGATTTATGAGAAATGACGATAAAATTGTTGTTTTAAACTTGCAAAAACATAGAAAAACGCTGTTTTGAATTATTCAAACTGACAAATTCCTGTTTCTTTCGTACGAAACGGCGATTTATGAGAAATGACGATAAAATTGTTGTTTTAAACTTGCAAAAACATAGAAAAACGCTGTTTTGAATTATTCAAACTGACAAATTCCTGTTTCTTTCGTGCGAAACGGCGATTTATGAGAAATGACGATAAAATTGCTGTTTTAAACTTGCAAAAACATAGAAACACGCTGTTTTCAACTATTCAAACTGACAAATTCATGTTTCTTTCGTGCGAAACGGCGATTTATGAGAAATGACGATAAAATTGCTGTTTTAAACTTGCAAAAACATAGAAAAACGCTGTTTTGGACTATTCAAACTGACAAATTCATGTTTCTTTTGTGCGAAACGGCGACTTATGAGAAATGACGATAAAATTGCTGTTTTAAACTTGCAAAAACATAGAAAAACGCTGTTTTGAACTATTCAAACTGACAAATTCATGTTTCTATCGTGCGAAACGGTGGATTTTTGTGAAATCACGATAAAACTGCTGTTTTAAACTTGCAAAAACATAGAAAAACGCTGTTTTGAACTATTCAAACTGACAAATTCCTGTTTCTTTCGTGCGAAACGGCGAATTATGAGAAACGACGATAAAATTGTTGTTTTAAACTTGCAAAAACATAGAAAAACGCTGTTTTGAATTATTCAAACTGACAAATTCCTGTTTCTTTCGTGCGAAACGGCGATTTATGAGAAATGACGATAAAATTGCTGTTTTAAACTTGCAAAAACATAGCAAAACGCTGTTTTGAATCATTCAAACTGACAAATTCATGTTTCTTTCGTGCGAAACGGCGAATTATGAGAAATGAAAATTGCTGTTTTAAACTTGCAAAAACATAGAAAAACGCTGTTTTGAACTATTCAAACTGACAAATTCATGTTTCTTTCGTGCGAAACGGCGATTTATTAGAAATGACGATAAAATTGCTGTTTTAAACTTTCAAAAACATAGATAAACGCTGTTTTGAACTATTCAAACTGACAAACTCATGTTTCTTTCGTGCGAAACGACGATTTATGAGAAATGACGATAAAATTGCTGTTTTAAACTCGCAATAACATAGAAAAACGCTGTTTTGAACTATTCTAACTGACAAATTCATGTTTCTTTCGTGCGAAACGGCGATTTATAAAAACTGACGATAAAATTGCTGTTTTAAACTTGCAAAAACATAGAAAACCGCTGTTTTCAACTATTCAAACTGATAAATTCAGGTTTCTTTCGTGCGAAACGGCGATTTATGAGAAATGACGATAAAATTGCTGTTTTAAACTTGCAAAAACATAGAAAAACGCTGTTTTCAACTGTTTAAACTGATAAATTCAAGTTTCTTTCGTTCGAAACGGTGGATTTATGTGAAATCACAATAAAACTGCTGTTTTAAACTTGCAAAAACATAGAAAAACGCTGTTTTGAACTATTCAAGCTGATAAATTCATGTTTCTTTCGTTCAAAACGGTGGATTTTTGTGAAATCACGATAAAACTGCTGTTTTAAACTTGCAAAAACATAGAAAAAGGCTGTTTTGAACTATTCAAACTGACAAATTCTTGTTTCTTTCGTGTGAAACGGCGATTTATGAGAAATGACGATAAAATTGCTATTTTAAACTTGCAAAAACACAGAAAGACGCTGTTTTCAACTATTCAAACTGATAAATTCATGTTTCTTACGTGCGAAACGGCGATTTATGAGAAATGACGATAAAATTGCAGTTTTAAACTTGGACAAACATAGAAAAACTCTGTTTTGAACTATTCAAACTGACAAATTCATGTTTCTTTCGTGCGAAACGGCGATTTATGAGAAATGACGATAAAATTGCTGTTTTAAACTTGCAAAAACATAGAAAAAGGCTGTTTTGAACTATTCAAACTGACAAATTCATGTTTCTTTCGTGTGAAACGGCGATTTATGAAAAATGACGATAAAATTGCTATTTTAAACTTGCAAAAACACAGAAAAACGCTGTTTTCAACTATTCAAACTGATAAATTCATGTTTCTTACGTGCGAAACGGCGATTTATGAGAAATGACGATAAAATTGCAGTTTTAAACTTGCACAAACATAGAAAAACTCTGTTTTGAACTATTCAAACTGACAAATTCATGTTTCTTTCGTGCGAAACGGCGATTTATGAGAAATGACGATAAAATTGCTGTTTTAAACTTGCAAAAACATAGAAAAACGCTGTTTAGAAATATTCAAACTGACAAATTCATGTTTCTTTCGTGCGAAACGGCGATTTATGAGAAATGACGATAAAATTGCTGTTTTAAACTTGCAAAAACATAGAAAAACGCTGTTTTGAACTATTCAAACTGACAAATTCATGTTTCTTTCGTGCGAAACGGCGATTTATTAGAAATGACGATAAAATTGCTGTTTTAAACTTGCAAAAACATAGAAAACCGCTGTTTTCAACTATTCAAACTGATAAATTCAGGTTTCTTTCGTGCGAAACGGCGATTTATGAGAAATGACGATAAAATTGCTATTTTAAACTTGCAAAAACATAGAAAAACGCTGTTTTGAATTATTCAAACTGACAAATTCCTGTTTCTTTCGTGCGAAACGGCGATTTATGAGAAATGACGATAAAATTGTTGTTTTAAACTTGCAAAAACATAGAAAAACGCTGTTTTGAATTATTCAAACTGACAAATTCCTGTTTCTTTCGTGCGAAACGGCGATTTATGAGAAATGACGATAAAATTGTTGTTTTAAACTTGCAAAAACATAGAAAAACGCTGTTTTGAATTATTCAAACTGACAAATTCCTGTTTCTTTCGTGCGAAACGGCGATTTATGAGAAATGACGATAAAATTGCTGTTTTAAACTTGCAAAAACATAGAAACACGCTGTTTTCAACTATTCAAACTGACAAATTCATGTTTCTTTCGTGCGAAACGGCGATTTATGAGAAATGACGATAAAATTGCTGTTTTAAACTTGCAAAAACATAGAAAAACGCTGTTTTGGACTATTCAAACTGACAAATTCATGTTTCTTTTGTGCGAAACGGCGACTTATGAGAAATGACGATAAAATTGCTGTTTTAAACTTGCAAAAACATAGAAAAACGCTGTTTTGAACTATTCAAACTGACAAATTCATGTTTCTATCGTGCGAAACGGTGGATTTTTGTGAAATCACGATAAAACTGCTGTTTTAAACTTGCAAAAACATAGAAAAACGCTGTTTTGAACTATTCAAACTGACAAATTCCTGTTTCTTTCGTGCGAAACGGCGATTTATGAGAAACGACGATAAAGTTGTTGTTTTAAACTTGCAAAAACATAGAAAAACGCTGTTTTGAATTATTCAAACTGACAAATTCCTGTTTCTTTCGTGCGAAACGGCGATTTATGAGAAATGACGATAAAATTGCTGTTTTAAACTTGCAGAAACATAGCAAAACGCTGTTTTGAATCATTCAAACTGACAAATTCATGTTTCTTTCGTGCGAAACGGCGAATTATGAGAAATGACGATAAAATTGCTGTTTTAAACTTGCAAAAACATAGAAAAACGCTGTTTTGAACTATTCAAACTGACAAATTCATGTTTCTTTCGTGCGAAACGGCGATTTATTAGAAATGACGATAAAATTGCTGTTTTAAACTTTCAAAAACATAGATAAACGCTGTTTTGAACTATTCAAACTGACAAACTCATGTTTCTTTCGTGCGAAACGACGATTTATGAGAAATGACGATAAAATTGCTGTTTTAAACTCGCAATAACATAGAAAAACGCTGTTTTGAACTATTCAAACTGACAAATTCATGTTTCTTTCGTGCGAAACGGCGATTTATAAAAACTGACGATAAAATTGCTGTTTTAAACTTGCAAAAACATAGAAAACCGCTGTTTTCAACTATTCAAACTGATAAATTCAGGTTTCTTTCGTGCGAAACGGCGATTTATGAGAAATGACGATAAAATTGCTGTTTTAAACTTGCAAAAACATAGAAAAACGCTGTTTTCAACTGTTTAAACTGATAAATTCAAGTTTCTTTCGTTCGAAACGGTGGATTTATGTGAAATCACGATAAAACTGCTGTTTTAAACTTGCAAAAACATAGAAAAACGCTGTTTTGAACTATTCAAACTGATAAATTCATGTTTCTTTCGTTCAAAACGGTGGATTTTTGTGAAATCACGATAAAACTGCTGTTTTAAACTTGCAAAAACATAGAAAAAGGCTGTTTTGAACTATTCAAACTGACAAATTCATGTTTCTTTCGTGTGAAACGGCGATTTATGAGAAATGACGATAAAATTGCTATTTTAAACTTGCAAAAACACAGAAAAACGCTGTTTTCAACTATTCAAACTGATAAATTCATGTTTCTTACGTGCGAAACGGCGATTTATGAGAAATGACGATAAAATTGCAGTTTTAAACTTGGACAAACATAGAAAAACTCTGTTTTGAACTATTCAAACTGACAAATTCATGTTTCTTTCGTGCGAAACGGCGATTTATGAGAAATGACGATAAAATTGCTGTTTTAAACTTGCAAAAACATAGAAAAAGGCTGTTTTGAACTATTCAAACTGACAAATTCATGTTTCTTTCGTGTGAAACGGCGATTTATGAAAAATGACGATAATATTGCTATTTTAAACTTGCAAAAACACAGAAAAACGCTGTTTTCAACTATTCAAACTGATAAATTCATGTTTCTTACGTGCGAAACGGCGATTTATGAGAAATGACGATAAAATTGCAGTTTTAAACTTGCACAAACATAGAAAAACTCTGTTTTGAACTATTCAAACTGACAAATTCATGTTTCTTTCGTGCGAAACGGCGATTTATGAGAAATGACGATAAAATTGCTGTTTTAAACTTGCAAAAACATAGAAAAACGCTGTTTAGAAATATTCAAACTGACAAATTCATGTTTCTTTCGTGCGAAACGGCGATTTATGGGAAATGACGATAAAATTGCTGTTTTAAACTTGCAAAAACATAGAAAAACGCTGTTTTGAACTATTCAAACTGACACACTCATGTTTCTTTCGTGCGAAACGGCGATTTATGAGAAATGACGATAAAATTGCTGTTTTAAACTTGCAAAAACATAGAAAAACGCTGTTTTCAACTATTCAAACTGATAAACTCAGATTTCTTTCGTGCGAAACGGCGATAAAATTGCTGTTTTAAACTTGCAAAAACATAGAAAAACGCTGTTTTCAACTAATCAAACTGATAAATTCAGGTTTCTTTCGTGCGAAACGGCGATTTATGAGAAATGACGATAAAATTGCTGTTTTAAACTTGCAAAAACATAGAAAAACGCTGTTTTCAACTATTCAAACTGATAAATTCATGTTTCTGTCGTGCGAAACGGCGATTTATGAGAAATGACGATATATTTGCTGTTTTAAACTTGCAAAAACATAGAAAAACGCTGTTTTCAACTATTTAAACTGATAAATTCATGTTTCTTTCGTTCGAAACGGTGGATTTGTGTGAAATCACGATAAAACTGCTGTTTTAAACTTGCAAAAACATAGAAAAACGCTGTTTTGAACTATTCAAACTGATAAATTCATGTTTCTTTCGTTCAAAACGGTGGATTTTTGTGAAATCACGATAAAACTGCTGTTTTAAACTTGCAAAAACATAGAAAAAGGCTGTTTTGAACTATTCAAACTGACAAATTCCTGTTTCTTTCGTGCGAAACGGCGATTTATGAGAAATGACGATAAAATTGCTGTTTTAAACTTGCAAAAACATAGAAAAACGCTGTTTTCAACTAATCAAACTGATAAATTCATGTTTCTTACGTGCGAGACGGCGATTTTTGTGAAATCACGATAAAACTGCTGTTTTAAACTTGCAAAAATTGAAAAACGCTGTTTTGAACTATTCAAACTGACAAATACATGTTTCTTTCGTGCGAAACGGCGATTTATGAGAAATGACGATAAAATTGCTGTTTTAAACTTGCAAAAACATAGAAAAACGCTGTTTTCAACTAATCAAACTGATAAATTCAGGTTTCTTTCGTGCGAAACGGCGATTTATGAGAAATGATGATAAAATTGCTGTTTTAAACTTGCAAAAACATAGAAAAACGCTGTTTTCAACTATTCAAACTGATAAATTCAGTTTTCTTTGGTGCGAAACGGCGATTTATGAGAAATGACGATAAAATTGCTGTTTTAAACTTGCAAAAATATAGAAAAACGCTGTTTTCAACTATTCAAACTGATAAATTCATGTTTCTGTCGCGCGAAACGGCGATTTATGAGAAATGATGATAAAATTGCTGTTTTCAACTTGCAAAAACATAGAAAAACGCTGTTTTCAACTATTTAAACTGATAAATTCATGTTTCTTTCGTTCGAAACGGTGGATTTGTGTGAAATCACGATAAAACTGCTGTTTTAAACTTGCAAAAACATATAAAAACGCTGTTTTGAACTATTCAAACTGACAAATTCATGTTTCTTTTGTGCGAAACGGCGATTTATGAGAAATGACGATAAAATTGCTGTTTTAAACTTGCAAAAACATAGAAAAACGCTGTTTTGAACTATTCAAACTGACAAATTCATGTTTCTTTCGTGCGAAACGGCGATTTATGAGAAATGACGATAAAATTGCTGTTTTAAACTAGCAAAAACATAGAAAAACGTTGTTTTCTACTACTCAAACTGATAAATTCATGTTTCTTTCGTGCGAAACGGCGATTTATGAGAAATGACGATAAAATTGCTGTTTTAAACTTGCAAAAACATAGAAAAACGTTGTTTTGAATTATTCAAACTGACAAATTCCTGTTTCTTTCATGCGAAACGGCGATTTATGAGAAATGACGATAAAATTGCTGTTTTAAACTTGCAAAAACATAGAAAAACGCTGTTTTGAATTATTCAAACTGATAAATTCAGGTTTCTTTCGTTCGAAACGGTGGATTTTTGTGAAATCACGATAAAACTGCTGTTTTAAACTTGCAAAAACATAGAAAAACGCTGTTTTGAATTATTCAAACTGACAAATTCCTGTTTCTTTCGTGCGAAACGGCGATTTATGAGAAATGACGATAAAATTGCTGTTTTAAACTTGCAAAAACATAGAAAAACACTGTTTTCAACTAATCAAACTGATAAATTCAGGTTTCTTTCGTGCGAAACGGCGATTTATGAGAAATGACGATAAAATTGCTGTTTTAAACTTGCAAAAACATAGAAAAACGCTGTTTTCAACTATTCAAACTGATAAATTCAGTTTTCTTTCTTGCGAAACGGCGATTTATGAGAAATGACGATAAAATTGCTGTTTTAAACTTGCAAAAACATAGAAAAACGCTGTTTTGAATTATTCAAACTGATAAATTCAGGTTTCTTTCGTTCGAAACGGTGGATTTGTGTGAAATCACGATAAAACTGCTGTTTTAAACTTGCAAAAACATAGAAAAACGCTGTTTTGAACTATTCAAACTGATAAATTCATGTATCTTTCGTTCAAAACGGGGATTTTTGTGAAATCACGATAAAACTGCTGTTTTAAACTTGCAAAAACATAGAAAAAGGCTGTTTTGAACTATTCAAACTGACAAATTCCTGTTTCTTTCGTGCGAAACGGCGATTTATGAGAAATGACGATAAAATTGCTGTTTTAAACTTGCAAAAACATAGAAAAACGCTGTTTTCAACTAATCAAACTGATAAATTCATGTTTCTTACGTGCGAAACGGCGATTTTTGTGAAATCACGATAAAACTGCTGTTTTAAACTTGCAAAAATTGAAAAACCCTGTTTTGAACTATTCAAACTGACAAATACATGTTTCTTTCGTGCGAAACGGCGATTTATGAGAAATGACGATAAAATTGCTGTTTTAAACTTGCAAAAACATAGAAAAACGCTGTTTTCAACTAATCAAACTGATAAATTCAGGTTTCTTTCGTGCGAAACGGCGATTTATGAGAAATGACGATAAAATTGCTGTTTTAAACTTGCAAAAACATAGAAAAACGCTGTTTTGAACTATTCAAACTGACAAATTCATGTTTCTTTCATGCGAAACCGGCGATTTATGAGAAATGACGATAAAATTGCTGTTTTAAACTTGCAAAACCATATAAAAATGCTGTTTTCAACTATTCAAACTGATAAATTCATGTTTCTTTCGTGCGAAACGGCGATTTATGAGAAATGACGATAAAATTGCTGTTTTAAACTTGCAAAAACATAGAAAAACGCTGTTTGGAACTATTCAAACTGATAAATTTAGGTTTCTTTCGTTCGAAACGGTGGATTTTTGTGAAATCACGATAAAACTGTTGTTTTAAACTTGCAAAAACATAGAAAAACGCTGTTTTGAATTATTCAAACTGACAAATTCCTGTTTCTTTTGTGCGAAACGGCGATTTATGAGAAATGACGATAAAATTGCTGTTTTAAACTTGCAAAAACATAGAAAAACGCTGTTTTGAATTATTCAAACTGATAAATTCAGGTTTCTTTCGTTCGAAACGGTGGATTTTTGTGAAATCACGATAAAACTGCTGTTTTAAACTTGCAAAAACATAGAAAAACGCTGTTTTGAATTATTCAAACTGACAAATTCCTGTTTCCTTCGTGCGAAACGGCGATTTATGAGAAATGACGATAAAATTGCTGTTTTAAACTTGCAAAAACATAGAAAAACGCTGTTTTCAACTATTCAAACTGACAAATTCATGTTTCTTTCGTGCGAAACGGCGATTTATGAGAAATGACGATAAAATTGCTGTTTTAAACTTGCAAAAATATAGAAAAACGCTGTTTTGGACTATTCAAACTGACAAATTCATGTTTCTTTTGTGCGAAACGGCGACTTATGAGAAATGACTATAAAATTGCTGTTTTAAACTTGCAAAAACATAGAAAAACGCTGTTTTGAACTATTCAAACTGACAAATTCATGTTTCTATCGTGCGAAACGGTGGATTTTTGTGAAATCACGATAAAACTGCTGTTTTAAACTTGCAAAAACATAGAAAAACGCTGTTTTGAACTATTCAAACTGACAAATTCCTGTTTCTTTCGTGCGAAACGGCGATTTATGAGAAATGACGATAAAATTGTTGTTTTAAACTTGCAAAAACATAGAAAAACGCTGTTTTGAATTTTTCAAACTGACAAATTCCTGTTTCTTTCGTGCGAAACGGCGATTTATGAGAAATGACGATAAAATTGCTGTTTTAAACTTGCAAAAACATAGAAAAACGCTGTTTTGAATCATTCAAACTGACAAATTCATGTTTCTTTCGTGCGAAACGGCGAATTATGAGAAATGACGATAAAATTGCTGTTTTAAACTTGCAAAAACATAGAAAAACGCTGTTTTGAACTATTCAAACTGACAAATTCATGTTTCTTTCGTGCGAAACGGCGATTTATTAGAAATAAAGATAAAATTGCTGTTTTAAACTTGCAAAAACATAGATAAACGCTGTTTTGAACTATTCAAACTGACAAACTCATGTTTCTTTTGTGCGAAACGACGATTTATGAGAAATGACGATAAAATTGCTGTTTTAAACTTGCAATAACATAGAAAAACGCTGTTTTGAACTATTCAAACTGACAAATTTAGGTTTCTTTCGTGCGAAACGGCGATTTATAAAAACTGACGATAAAATTGCTGTTTTAAACTTGCAAAAACATAGAAAACCGCTGTTTTCAACTATTCAAACTGATAAATTCAGGTTTCTTTCGTGCGAAACGGCGATTTATGAGTAATGACGATAAAATTGCTGTTTTAAACTTGCAAAAACATAGAAAAACGCTGTTTTCAAATGTTTAAACTGATAAATTCATGTTTCTTTCGTTCGAAACGGTGGATTTATGTGAAATCACGATAAAACTGCTGTTTTAAACTTGCAAAAACATAGAAAAACGCTGTTTTGAACTATTCAAACTGATAAATTCATGTTTCTTTCGTTCAAAACGGTGGATTTTTGTGAAATCACGATAAAACTGCTGTTTTAAACTTGCAAAAACATAGAAAAAGGCTGTTTTGAACTATTCAAACTGACAAATTCATGTTTCTTTCGTGTGAAACGGCGATTTATGAGAAATGACGATAAAATTGCTATTTTAAACTTGCAAAAACACAGAAAAACGCTGTTTTCAACTATTCAAACTGATAAATTCATGTTTCTTACGTGCGAAACGGCGATTAATATGAAATGACAATAAAATTGCAGTTTTAAACTTGCACAAACATAGAAAAACTCTGTTTTGAACTATTCAAACTGACAAATTCATGTTTCTTTCGTGCGAAACGGCGATTTATGAGAAATGACGATAAAATTGCTGTTTTAAACTTGCAAAAACATAGAAAAACGTTGTTTTAAACTATTAAAACTGATAAATTTATGTTTCTTTCGTGCGAAACGGCGATTTATGAGAAATGACGATAAAATTGCTGTTTTAAACTTGCAAAAACATAGAAAAACGCTGTTTTGAACTATACAAACTGATAAATTCATGTTTCTTTCGTGCGAAACGGCGATTTATGAGAAATGACGATAAAATTGCTGTTTTAAACTTGCAAAAACATAGAAAAACGCTGTTTTCAACTATTCAAACTGATAAATTCAGGTTGCTTTCGTGCGAAACGGCGATTTATGAGAAATGACGATAAAATTGCTGTTTTAAACTTGCAAAAACATAGCAAAACGCTGTTTTCAACTAATCAAACTGATAAATTCAGGTTTCTTTCGTGCGAAATGGTGATTTATGAGAAATGACGATAATATTGCTGTTTTAAACTTGCAAAAACATAGAAAAACGCTGTTTTCAACTATTCAAACTGATAAATTCAGGTTGCTTTCGTGCGAAACGGCGATTTATGAGAAATGACGATAAAATTGCTGTTTTAAACTTGCAAAAACATAGAAAAACTCTGTTTTCAACTATTCAAACTGATAAATTCATGTTTCTGTCGTGCGAAACGGCGATTTATGAGAAATGACGATAAAATTGCTGTTTTAAACTTGCAAAAACCTAGAAAAACGCTGTTTTCAACTATTTAAACTGATAAATTCAGGTTGCTTTCGTTCGAAACGGTGGATTTATGTGAAATCACGATAAAACTGCTGTGTTAAACTTGCAAAAACATAGAAAAACGCTGTTTTGAACTATTCAAACTGATAAATTCATGTTTCTTTCGTTCAAAACGGTGGATTTTTGTGAAATCACGATAAAACTGCTGTTTTAAACTTGCAAAAACATAGAAAAACGCTGTTTTCAACTAATCAAACTGATAAATTCAGGTTTCTTTCGTGCGAAACGGCGATTTATGAGAAATGACGATAAAATTGCTGTTTTAAACTTGCAAAAACATAGAAAAACGCTGTTTTGAACTATTCAAACTGACAAATTCATGTTTCTTTCATGCGAAACCGGCGATTTATGAGAAATGGCGATAAAATTGCTGTTTTAAACTTGCAAAACCATATAAAAATGCTGTTTTCAGCTATTCAAACTGATAAATTCATGTTTCTTTCGTGCGAAACGGCGATTTATGAGAAATGACGATAAAATTGCTGTTTTAAACTTGCAAAAACATAGAAAAACGCTGTTTGGAACTATTCAAACTGATAAATTTAGGTTTCTTTCGATCGAAACGGTGGATTTTTGTGAAATCACGATAAAACTGTTGTTTTAAACTTGCAAAAACATAGAAAAACGCTGTTTTGAATTATTCAAACTAACAAATTCCTGTTTCTTTTGTGCGAAACGGCGATTTATGAGAAATGACGATAAAATTGCTGTTTTAAACTTGCAAAAACATAGAAAAACGCTGTTTTGAATTATTCAAACTGATAAATTCAGGTTTCTTTCGTTCGAAACGGTGGATTTTTGTGAAATCACGATAAAACTGCTGTTTTAAACTTGCAAAAACATAGAAAAACGCTGTTTTGAACTATTCAAACTGACAAAATCATGTTTCTATCGTGCGAAACGGTGGATTTTTGTGAAATCACGATAAAACTGCTGTTTTAAACTTGCAAAAACATAGAAAAACGCTGTTTTGAACTATTCAAACTGACAAATTCCTGTTTCTTTCGTGCGAAACGGCGATTTATGAGAAATGACGATAAAATTGTTGTTTTAAACTTGCAAAAACATAGAAAAACGCTGTTTTGAATTTTTCAAACTGACAAATTCCTGTTTCTTTCGTGCGAAACGGCGATTTATGAGAAATGACGATAAAATTGCTGTTTTAAACTTGCAAAAACATAGAAAAACGCTGTTTTGAATCATTCAAACTGACAAATTCATGTTTCTTTCGTGCGAAACGGCGATTTATGAGAAATGACGATAAAATTGCTGTTTTAAACTTGCAAAAACATAGAAAAACGCTGTTTTCAAATGTTTAAACTGATAAATTCATGTTTCTTTCGTTCGAAACGGTGGATTTATGTGAAATCACGATAAAACTGCTGTTTTAAACTTGCAAAAACACAGAAAAACGCTGTTTTCAACTATTCAAACTGATAAATTCATGTTTCTTACGTGCGAAACGGCGATTAATGAGAAATGACGATAAAATTGCAGTTTTAAACTTGCACAAACATAGAAAAACTCTGTTTTGAACTATTCAAACTGACAAATTCATGTTTCTTTCGTGCGAAACGGCGATTTATGAGAAATGACGATAAAATTGCTGTTTTAAACTTGCAAAAACATAGAAAAACGTTGTTTTAAACTACTCAAACTGATAAATTTATGTTTCTTTCGTGCGAAACGGCGATTTATGAGAAATGACGATAAAATTGCTGTTTTAAACTTGAAAAACATAGAAAAACGCTGTTTTGAACTATACAAACTGATAAATTCATGTTTCTTTCGTGCGAAACGGCGATTTATGAGAAATGACGATAAAATTGCTGTTTTAAACTTGCAAAAACATAGAAAAACGCTGTTTTCAACTATTCAAACTGATAAATTCAGGTTGCTTTCGTGCGAAACGGCGATTTATGAGAAATGACGATAAAATTGCTGTTTTAAACTTGCAAAAACATAGCAAAACGCTGTTTTCAACTAATCAAACTGATAAATTCAGGTTTCTTTCGTGCGAAATGGTGATTTATGAGAAATGACGATAATATTGCTGTTTTAAACTTGCAAAAACATAGAAAAACGCTGTTTTCAACTATTCAAACTGATAAATTCAGGTTGCTTTCGTGCGAAACGGCGATTTATGAGAAATGACGATAAAATTGCTGTTTTAAACTTGCAAAAACATAGAAAAACTCTGTTTTCAACTATTCAAACTGATAAATTCATGTTTCTGTCGTGCGAAACGGCGATTTATGAGAAATGACGATAAAATTGCTGTTTTAAACTTGCAAAAACCTAGAAAAACGCTGTTTTCAACTATTTAAACTGATAAATTCAGGTTGCTTTCGTTCGAAACGGTGGATTTATGTGAAATCACGATAAAACTGCTGTGTTAAACTTGCAAAAACATAGAAAAACGCTGTTTTGAACTATTCAAACTGATAAATTCATGTTTCTTTCGTTCAAAACGGTGGATTTTTGTGAAATCACGATAAAACTGCTGTTTTAAACTTGCAAAAACATAGAAAAAGGCTGTTTTGAACTATTCAAACTGACAAATTCATGTTTCTTTCGTGTGAAACGGCGATTTATGAGAAATGACGATAAAATTGCTGTTTTAAACTTGCAAAAACACAGAAAAACGCTGTTTTCAACTATTCAAACTGATAAATTCATGTTTCTTACGTGCGAAATGGCGATTTATGAGAAATGACGATAAAATTGCTGTTTTAAACTTGCAAAAACATAGAAAAACGCTGTTTTGAACTATTCAAACTCACAAATTCATGTTTCTTTCGTGCGAAACGGCGATTTATGAGAAATGACGATAAAATTGCTGTTTTAAACTTGCAAAAACATAGAAAAACGTTGTTTTCAACTACTCAAACTGATAAATTCATGTTTCTTTCGTGCGAAACGGCGATTTATGAGAAATGACGATAAAATTGCTGTTTTAAACTTGCAAAAACATAGAAAAACGCTGTTTTGAACTATACAAACTGATAAATTCATGTTTCTTTCGTGCGAAACGGCGATTTATGAGAAATGACGATAAAATTGCTGTTTTAAACTTGCAAAAACATAGAAAAACGCTGTTTTCAACTATTCAAACTGATAAATTCAGGTTGCTTACGTGCGAAACGGCGATTTATGAGAAATGACGATAAAATTGCTGTTTTAAACTTGCAAAAACATAGAAAAACGCTGTTTTCAACTATTCAAACTCATAAATACATGTTTCTGTCGTGCGAAACGGCGATTTATGAGAAATGATGATAAAATTGCTGTTTTCAACTTGCAAAAACATAGAAAAACGCTGTTTTCAACTATTTAAACTGATAAATTCATGTTTCTTTCGTTCGAAACGGTGGATTTGTGTGAAATCACGATAAAACTGCTGTTTTAAACTTGCAAAAACATAGAAAAACGCTGTTTTGAACTATTCAAACTGACAAATTCATGTTTCTTTTGTGCGAAACGGCGATTTATGAGAAATGACGATAAAATTGCTGTTTTAAACTTGCAAAAACATAGAAAAACGCTGTTTTGAACTATTCAAACTGACAAATTCATGTTTCTTTCATGCGAAACGGCGATTTATGAGAAATGACGATAAAATTGCTGTTTTAAACTAGCAAAAACATAGAAAAACGTTGTTTTCAACTATTTAAACTGATAAATTCATGTTTCTTTCGTTCGAAACGGTGGATTTGTGTGAAATCACGATAAAACTGCTGTTTTAAACTTGCAAAAACATAGAAAAAGGCTGTTTTGAACTATTGAAACTGACAAATTCATGTTTCTTTCGTGCGAAACGGCGTTTTATGAGAAATGACGATAAAATTGCTGTTTTAAACTTGCAAAAATATAGAAAAACGCTGTTTTGGACTATTCAAACTGACAAATTCATGTTTCTTTTGTGCGAAACGGCGACTTATGAGAAATGACTATAAAATTGCTGTTTTAAACTTGCAAAAACATAGAAAAACGCTGTTTTGAACTATTCAAACTGACAAATTCATGTTTCTATCGTGCGAAACAGTGGATTTTTGTGAAATCACGATAAAACTGCTGTTTTAAACTTGCAAAAACATAGAAAAACGCTGTTTTGAACTATTCAAACTGACAAATTCCTGTTTCTTTCGTGCGAAACGGCGATTTTTGAGAAATGACGATAAAATTGTTGTTTTAAACTTGCAAAAACATAGAAAAACGCTGTTTTGAATTATTCAAACTGACAAGTTCCTGTTTCTTTCGTGCGAAACGGCGATTTATGAGAAATGACGATAAAATTGCTGTTTTAAACTTGCAAAAACATAGAAAAACGCTGTTTTGAATCATTCAAACTGACAAATTCGTGCTTCTTTCGTGCGAAACGGCGAATTATGAGAAATGACGATAAAATTGCTGTTTTAAACTTGCAAAAACATAGAAAAACGCTGTTTTGAACTATTCAAACTGACAAATTCATGTTTCTTTCGTGCGAAACGGCGATTTATTAGAAATGACGATAAAATTGCTGTTTTAAACTTGCAAAAACATAGATAAACGCTGTTTTGAACTATTCAAACTGACAAACTCATGTTTCTTTCGTGCGAAACGACGATTTATGAGAAATGACGATAAAATTGCTGTTTTAAACTTGCAATAACATAGAAAAACGCTGTTTTGAACTATTCAAACTGACAAATTCATGTTTCTTTCGTGCGAAACGGCGATTTATAAAAACTGACGATAAAATTGCTGTTTTAAACTTGCAAAAACATAGAAAACCGCTGTTTTCAACTATTCAAACTGATAAATTCAGGTTTCTTTCGTGCGAAACGGCGATTTATGAGAAATGACGATAAAATTGCTGTTTTAAACTTGCAAAAACATAGAAAAACGCTTTTTTCAACTGTTTAAACTGATAAATTCATGTTTCTTTCGTTCGAAACGGTGGATTTATGTGAAATCACGATAAAACTGCTGTTTTAAACTTGCAAAAACATAGAAAAACGCTGTTTTGAACTATTCAAACTGATAAAATCATGTTTCTTTCGTTCAAAACGGTGGATTTTTGTGAAATCACGATAAAACTGCTGTTTTAAACTTGCAAAAACATAGAAAAAGGCTGTTTTGAACTATTCAAACTGACAAATTCATGTTTCTTTCGTGTGAAACGGCGATTTATGAGAAATGACGATAAAATTCCTATTTTAAACTTGCAAAAACACAGAAAAACGCTGTTTTCAACTATTCAAACTGATAAATTCATGTTTCTTACGTGCGAAACGGCGATTTATGAGAAATGACGATAAAATTGCAGTTTTAAACTTGCACAAACATAGAAAAACTCTGTTTTGAACTATTCAAACTGACAAATTCATGTTTCTTTCGTGCGAAACGGCGATTTATGAGAAATGACGATAAAATTGCTGTTTTAAACTTGCAAAAACATAGAAAAACGTTGTTTTAAACTACTCAAACTGATAAATTTATGTTTCTTTTGTGCGAAACGGCGATTTATGAGAAATGACGATAAAATTGCTGTTTTAAACTTGCAAAAACATAGAAAAACGCTGTTTTGAACTATACAAACTGATAAATTCATGTTTCTTTTGTGCGAAACGGCGATTTATGAGAAATGACGATAAAATTGCTGTTTTAAACTTGCAAAAACATAGAAAAACGCTGTTTTCAACTATTCAAACTGATAAATTCAGGTTGCTTTCGTGCGAAACGGCGATTTATGAGAAATGACGATAAAATTGCTGTTTTAAACTTGCAAAAACATAGAAAAACGCTGTTTTCAACTAATCAAACTGATAAATTCAGGTTTCTTTCGTGCGAAATGGTGATTTATGAGAAATGACGATAATATTGCTGTTTTAAACTTGCAAAAACATAGAAAAACGCTGTTTTCAACTATTCAAACTGATAAATTCAGGTTGCTTTCGTGCGAAACGGCGATTTATGAGAAATGACGATAAAATTGCTGTTTTAAACTTGCAAAAACATAGAAAAACTCTGTTTTCAACTATTCAAACTGATAAATTCATGTTTCTGTCGTGCGAAACGGCGATTTATGAGAAATGACGATAAAATTGCTGTTTTAAACTTGCAAAAACCTAGAAAAACGCTGTTTTCAACTATTTAAACTGATAAATTCAGGTTGCTTTCGTTCGAAACGGTGGATTTATGTGAAATCACGATAAAACTGCTGTGTTAAACTTGCAAAAACATAGAAAAACGCTGTTTGGAACTATTCAAACTGATAAATTCATGTTTCTTTCGTTCAAAACGGTGGATTTTTGTGAAATCACGATAAAACTGCTGTTTTAAACTTGCAAAAACATAGAAAAAGGCTGTTTTGAACTATTCAAACTGACAAATTCATGTTTCTTTCGTGTGAAACGGCGATTTATGAGAAATGACGATAAAATTGCTGTTTTAAACTTGCAAAAACACAGAAAAACGCTGTTTTCAACTATTCAAACTGATAAATTCATGTTTCTTACGTGCGAAATGGCGATTTATGAGAAATGACGATAAAATTGCTGTTTTAAACTTGCAAAAACATAGAAAAACGCTGTTTTGAACTATTCAAACTCACAAATTCATGTTTCTTTCGTGCGAAACGGCGATTTATGAGAAATGACGATAAAATTGCTGTTTTAAACTTGCAAAAACATAGAAAAACGCAGTTTTGAACTATTCAAACTGATAAATTCATGTTTCTTTCGTTCAAAACGGTGGATTTTTGTGAAATCACGATAAAACTGCTGTTTTAAACTTGCAAAAACATAGAAAAACGCTGTTTTGAACTATTCAAACTGACAAATTCATGTTTCTTTCGTGCGAAACGGCGATTTATGAGAAATGACGATAAAATTACTGTTTTAAACTTGCAAAAACATAGAAAAACGCTGTTTTCAACTAATCAAACTGATAAATTCAGATTTCTTCGTGCGAAACGGCGATTTATGAGAAATGACGATAAAATTGCTGTTTTAAACATGCAAAAACATAGAAAAACGCTGTTTTGAACTATTCAAACTGTCAAATTCATGTTTCTTTCATGCGAAACGGCGATTTATGAGAAATGACGATAAAATTGCTGTTTTAAACTTGCAAAAACATAGAAAAACGCTGTTTTCAACTATTCTAACTGATTAATTCATGTTTCTTTCGTGCGAAACGGCGATTTATGAGAAATGACGATAAAATTGCTGTTTTAAACTTGCAAAAACATAGAAAAACGCTGTTTTCAACTACTCAAACTGATAAATTCATGTTTCTTTCGTGCGAAACGGCGATTTATGAGAAATGACGATAAAATTGCTGTTTTAAACTTGCAAAAACATAGAAAAACGCTGTTTTGAACTATTCAAACTGATAAATTCAGGTTTCTTTCGTTCGAAACGGTGGATTTTTGTGAAATCACGATAAAACTGCTGTTTTAAACTTGCAAAAACATAGAAAGACACTGTTTTGAACTATTCAAACTGACAAATTCATGTTTCTTTCGTCTGAAACGGCGATTTATGAGAAATGACGATAAAATTGCTGTTTTAAACTTGCAAAAACACAGAAAAACGCTGTTTTCAACTATTTAAACTGATAAATTCATGTTTCTTACGTACGAAACGGCGATTTATGAAAAATGACGATAAAATTGCTGTTTTAAACTTGCAAAAACATAGAAAAACGCTGTTTTCAACTATTTAAACTGATAAATTCATGTTTCTTTCGTTCGAAACGGTGGATTTGTGTGAAATCACGATAAAACTGCTGTTTTAAACTTGCAAAAACATAGAAAAACGCTGTTTTGAACTATTCAAACTGACAAATTCCTGTTTCTTTCGTGCGAAACGGCGATTTATGAGAAATGACGATAAAATTGTTGTTTTAAACTTGCAAAAACATAGAAAAACGCTGTTTTGAATTTTTCAAACTGACAAATTCCTGTTTCTTTCGTGCGAAACGGCGATTTATGAGAAATGACGATAAAATTGCTGTTTTAAACTTGCAAAAACATAGAAAAACGCTGTTTTGAATCATTCAAACTGACAAATTCATGTTTCTTTCGTGCGAAACGGCGAATTATGAGAAATGACGATAAAATTGCTGTTTTAAACTTGCAAAAACATAGAAAAACGCTGTTTTGAACTATTCAAACTGACAAATTCATGTTTCTTTCGTGCGAAACGGCGATTTATTAGAAATAAAGATAAAATTGCTGTTTTAAACTTGCAAAAACATAGAAAAACGCTGTTTTGAACAATTCAAACTGACAAATTCATGTTTCTTTTGTGCGAAACGGCGATTTATGAGAAATGACGATAAAATTGCTGTTTTAAACTTGCAAAAACATAGAAAAACGCTGTTTTCAACTATTCAAACTGATAAATTCATGTTTCTTTCGTGCGAAACGGCGATTTATGAGAAATGACGATAAAATTGCTGTTTTAAACTTGCAAAAACATAGAAAAACGCTGTTTTGAATTATTCAAACTGATAAATTCAGGTCTCTTTCGTTCGAAACGGTGGATTTTTGTGAAATCACGATAAAACTGCTGTTTTAAACTTGCAAAAACATAGAAAAACGCTGTTTTGAACTATTCAAACTGACAAATTCATGTTTCTTTCGTGTGAAACGGCGATTTATGAGAAATGACGATAAAATTGCTGTTTTAAACTTGCAAAAACATAGAAAAACGGTGTTTTGAATTATTCAAACTGACAAATTCATGTTTCTTTCGTGCGAAACGGCGATTTATGAGAAATGACGATAAAATTGCTGTTTTAAACTTGCAAAAACATAGAAAAACGCTATTTTGAATTATTCAAACTGACAAATTCATGTTTCTTTCGTGCGAAACGGCGATTTATGAGAAATGACGATAAAATTGCTGTTTTAAACTTGCAAAAACATAGAAAAACGCTATTTTGAATTATTCAAACTGACAAATTCATGTTTCTTTCGTGCGAAACGGCGATTTATGAGAAATGACGATAAAATTGCTGTTTTAAACTTGCAAAAACATAAAAAAACGCTGTTTTCAACTATTCAAACTGATTAATTCATGTTTCTTTCGTGCGAAACGGCGATTTATGAGAAATGACGATAAAATTGCTGTTTTAAACTTGCAAAAACATAGAAAAACGCTGTTTTCAACTATTCAAACTGACAAATTCATGTTTCTTTCGTGCGAAACGGCGACTTATGAGAAATGACGATAAAATTGCTGTTTTAAACTTGCAAAAACATAAAAAAACGCTGTTTTGAACTATTCAAACTGACAAATTCATGTTTCTATCGTGCGAAACGGTAGATTTTTGTGAAATCACGATAAAACTGCTGTTTTAAACTTGCAAAAACATAGAAAAACGCTGTTTTGAACTATTCAAACTGACAAATTCATGTTTCTTTCGTGCGAAACGGCGATTTATGAGAAATGACGATAAAATTGCTGTTTAAAACTTGCAAAAACATAGAAAAACGCTGTTTTTTACTATTTAAACTGACAAATTTATGTTTCTTTCGTGCGAAACGGCGATTTATGAGAAATGACGATAAAATTGCTGTTTTAAACTCGCAAAAACATAGAAAAACGCTGTTTTCAACTATTTAAACTGACAAATTCATGTTTCTTCCGTGCGATACGGCGATTTATGAGAAATGACGATTAAATTGCTGTTTTAAACTTGCAAAAACATAGAAAAACGCTGTTTTCAACTGTTCAAACTTATAAATTCATGTTTCTTTCGTGCAAAACGGCGATTTATGAGAAATAACGATAAAATTGCTGTTTTAAACTTGCAAAAACATAGAAAAACGCTGTTTTCAATTATTCTAACTGATAAATTCAAGTTTCTTTCGTGCGAAACTGCGATTTATGAGAAATGACGATAAAATTGCAGCAAAAACATAGAAAAACGCTGTTTTCAACTATTCAAACTGACAAATTCATGTTTCTTTTGTGCGAAACGGCGATTTATGAGAAATGACGATAAAATTGCTGTTTTAAACTTCCAAAAACATAGAAAAACGCTGTTTTCAACTATTCAAACTGATAAATTCATGTTTCTTTCGTGCGAAACGGCGATTTATGAGAAATGACGATAAAATTGCTGTTTTAAACTTGCAAAAACATAGAAAAACGCTCTTTTGAACTATTCAAACTGACAAATTCATGTTTCTATCGTGCGAAACGGTGGATTTTTGTGAAATCACGATAAAACTGCTGTTTTAAACTTGCAAAAACATAGAAAAACGCTGTTTTGAACTATTCAAACTGACAAATTCATGTTTCTTTCGTGCGAAACGGCGATTTATGAGAAATGACGATAAAATTGCTGTTTTAAACATGCAAAAACATAGAAAAACGCAGTTTTGAACTATTCAAACTGACAAATTCATGTTTCTTTCATGCAAAACGGCGATTTATGAGAAATGACGATAAAATTGCTGTTTTAAACTTGCAAAAACAAAGAAAAACGCTGTTTTCAACTATTCAAACTGATAATTTCATGTTTCTTTCGTTCAAAACGGTGGATTTTTGTGAAATCACGATAAAACTGCTGTTTTAAACTTGCAAAAACATAGAAAAAGGCTGTTTTGAACTATTCAAACTGACAAATTCATGTTTCTTTCGCGTGAAACGGCGATTTATGAGAAATGACGATAAAATTGCTGTTTTAAACTTGCAAAAACACAGAAAAACGCTGTTTTAAACTATTCAAACTGATAAATTCATGTTTCTTACGTGCGAAACGACGATTTATTAAAAATGACGATAAAATTGCTGTTTTAAACTTGCAAAAACATAGAAAAACGCTGTTTTGAACTATTCAAACTGACAAATTCATGTTTCTATCGTGCGAAACGGTGGATTTTTGTGAAATCACTATAAAACTGCTGGTTTAAACTTGCAAAAACATAGAAAAACGCTGTTTTGAACTATTCAAACTGACAAATTCATGTTTTTTCGTGCGAAACGGCGATTTATGAGAAATGACGATAAAATTGCTGTTTAAAACTTGCAAAAACATAGAAAAACGCTGTTTTTTACTATTTAAACTGACAAATTCATGTTTCTTCCGTGCGAAACGGCGATTTATGAGAAATGACGATAAAATTGCTGTTTAAAACTCGCAAAAACATAGAAAAACGCTGTTTTCAACTACTTAAACTGACAAATTCATGTTTCTTCCGTGCGATACGGCGATTTATGAGAATTGACGATAAAATTGCTGTTTTAAACTTGCAAAAACATAGAAAAACGCTATTTTTAACAACTCAAACTGATAAATTCATGTTTCTTTCGTGCGAAACGGCGATTTATGAGAAATGACGATAAAATTGCTGTTTTAAACTTGCAAAAACATAGAAAAACGCTATTTTGAATTATTCAAACTGACAAATTCATGTTTCTTTCGTGCGAAACGGCGATTTATGAGAAATGACGATAAAATTGCTGTTTTAAACTTGCAAAAACATAAAAAAACGCTGTTTTCAACTATTCAAACTGATTAATTCATGTTTCTTTCGTGCGAAACGGCGATTTATGAGAAATGACGATAAAATTGCTGTTTTAAACTTGCAAAAACATAGAAAAACGCTGTTTTCAACTATTCAAACTGACAAATTCATGTTTCTTTCGTGCGAAACGGCGACTTATGAGAAATGACGATAAAATTGCTGTTTTAAACTTGCAAAAACATAAAAAAACGCTGTTTTGAACTATTCAAACTGACAAATTCATGTTTCTATCGTGCGAAACGGTAGATTTTTGTGAAATCACGATAAAACTGCTGTTTTAAACTTGCAAAAACATAGAAAAACGCTGTTTTGAACTATTCAAACTGACAAATTCATGTTTCTTTCGTGCGAAACGGCGATTTATGAGAAATGACGATAAAATTGCTGTTTAAAACTTGCAAAAACATAGAAAAACGCTGTTTTTTACTATTTAAACTGACAAATTTATGTTTCTTTCGTGCGAAACGGCGATTTATGAGAAATGACGATAAAATTGCTGTTTTAAACTCGCAAAAACATAGAAAAACGCTGTTTTCAACTATTTAAACTGACAAATTCATGTTTCTTCCGTGCGATACGGCGATTTATGAGAAATGACGATTAAATTGCTGTTTTAAACTTGCAAAAACATAGAAAAACGCTGTTTTCAACTGTTCAAACTTATAAATTCATGTTTCTTTCGTGCAAAACGGCGATTTATGAGAAATAACGATAAAATTGCTGTTTTAAACTTGCAAAAACATAGAAAAACGCTGTTTTCAATTATTCTAACTGATAAATTCATGTTTCTTTCGTGCGAAACTGCGATTTATGAGAAATGACGATAAAATTGCCGCAAAAACATAGAAAAACGCTGTTTTCAACTATTCAAACTGACAAATTCATGTTTCTTTCGTGCAAAACGGCGATTTATGAGAAATGACGATAAAATTGCTGTTTTAAACTTCCAAAAACATAGAAAAACGCTGTTTTCAACTATTCAAACTGATAAATTCATGTTTCTTTCGTGCGAAACGGCGATTTATGAGAAATGACGATAAAATTGCTGTTTTAAACTTGCAAAAACATAGAAAAACGCTCTTTTGAACTATTCAAACTGACAAATTCATGTTTCTATCGTGCGAAACGGTGGATTTTTGTGAAATCACGATAAAACTGCTGTTTTAAACTTGCAAAAACATAGAAAAACGCTGTTTTGAACTATTCAAACTGACAAATTCATGTTTCTTTCGTGCGAAACGGCGATTTATGAGAAATGACGATAAAATTGCTGTTTTAAACATGCAAAAACATAGAAAAACGCAGTTTTGAACTATTCAAACTGACAAATTCAAGTTTCTATCGTGCGAAACGGTGGATTTTTGTGAAATCACGATAAAACTGCTGTTTTAAACTTGCAAAAAATAGAAAAACGCTGTTTTGAACTATTCAAACTGACAATTTCATGCTTCTTTCGTGCGAAACGGCGATTTATGAGAAATGACGATAAAATTGCTGTTTTAAACTTGCAAAAACATAGAAAAACGCTGTTTTGAACTATTCAAACTGACAAATTCATGTTTCTTTCATGCAAAACGGCGATTTATGAGAAATGACGATAAAATTGCTGTTTTAAACTTGCAAAAACAAAGAAAAACGCTGTTTTCAACTATTCAAACTGATAATTTCATGTTTCTTTCGTTCAAAACGGTGGATTTTTGTGAAATCACGATAAAACTGCTGTTTTAAACTTGCAAAAACATAGAAAAAGGCTGTTTTGAACTATTCAAACTGACAAATTCATGTTTCTTTCGCGTGAAACGGCGATTTATGAGAAATGACGATAAAATTGCTGTTTTAAACTTGCAAAAACACAGAAAAACGCTGTTTTAAACTATTCAAACTGATAAATTCATGTTTCTTACGTGCGAAACGACGATTTATTAAAAATGACGATAAAATTGCTGTTTTAAACTTGCAAAAACATAGAAAAACGCTGTTTTGAACTATTCAAACTAACAAATTCATGTTTCTATCGTGCGAAACGGTGGATTTTTGTGAAATCACTATAAAACTGCTGGTTTAAACTTGCAAAAACATAGAAAAACGCTGTTTTGAACTATTCAAACTGACAAATTCATGTTTTTTCATGCGAAACGGCGATTTATGAGAAATGACGATAAAATTGCTGTTTAAAACTTGCAAAAACATAGAAAAACGCTGTTTTTTACTATTTAAACTGACAAATTCATGTTTCTTCCGTGCGAAACGGCGATTTATGAGAAATGACGATAAAATTGCTGTTTAAAACTCGCAAAAACATAGAAAAACGCTGTTTTCAACTACTTAAACTGACAAATTCATGTTTCTTCCGTGCGATACGGCGATTTATGAGAATTGACGATAAAATTGTTGTTTTAAACTTGCAAAAACATAGAAAAACGCTATTTTTAACAACTCAAACTGATAAATTCATGTTTCTTTCGTGCGAAACGGCGATTTATGAGAAATGACGATAAAATTGCTGTTTTAAACTTGCAAAAACATAGAAAAACGCTATTTTGAATTATTCAAACTGACAAATTCATGTTTCTTTCGTGCGAAACGGCGATTTATGAGAAATGACGATAAAATTGCTGTTTTAAACTTGCAAAAACATAAAAAAACGCTGTTTTCAACTATTCAAACTGATTAATTCATGTTTCTTTCGTGCGAAACGGCGATTTATGAGAAATGACGATAAAATTGCTGTTTTAAACTTGCAAAAACATAGAAAAACGCTGTTTTCAACTATTCAAACTGACAAATTCATGTTTCTTTCGTGCGAAACGGCGACTTATGAGAAATGACGATAAAATTGCTGTTTTAAACTTGCAAAAACATAAAAAAACGCTGTTTTGAACTATTCAAACTGACAAATTCATGTTTCTATCGTGCGAAACGGTAGATTTTTGTGAAATCACGATAAAACTGCTGTTTAAACTTGCAAAAACATAGAAAAACGCTGTTTTGAACTATTCAAACTGACAAATTCATGTTTCTTTCGTGCGAAACGGCGATTTATGAGAAATGACGATAAAATTGCTGTTTAAAACTTGCAAAAACATAGAAAAACGCTGTTTTTTACTATTTAAACTGACAAATTTATGTTTCTTTCGTGCGAAACGGCGATTTATGAGAAATGACGATAAAATTGCTGTTTTAAACTCGCAAAAACATAGAAAAACGCTGTTTTCAACTATTTAAACTGACAAATTCATGTTTCTTCCGTGCGATACGGCGATTTATGAGAAATGACGATTAAATTGCTGTTTTAAACTTGCAAAAACATAGAAAAACGCTGTTTTCAACTGTTCAAACTTATAAATTCATGTTTCTTTCGTGCAAAACGGCGATTTATGAGAAATAACGATAAAATTGCTGTTTTAAACTTGCAAAAACATAGAAAAACGCTGTTTTCAATTATTCTAACTGATAAATTCATGTTTCTTTCGTGCGAAACTGCGATTTATGAGAAATGACGATAAAATTGCCGCAAAAACATAGAAAAACGCTGTTTTCAACTATTCAAACTGACAAATTCATGTTTCTTTCGTGCAAAACGGCGATTTATGAGAAATGACGATAAAATTGCTGTTTTAAACTTCCAAAAACATAGAAAAACGCTGTTTTCAACTATTCAAACTGATAAATTCATGTTTCTTTCGTGCGAAACGGCGATTTATGAGAAATGACGATAAAATTGCTGTTTTAAACTTGCAAAAACATAGAAAAACGCTCTTTTGAACTATTCAAACTGACAAATTCATGTTTCTATCGTGCGAAACGGTGGATTTTTGTGAAATCACGATAAAACTGCTGTTTTAAACTTGCAAAAACATAGAAAAACGCTGTTTTGAACTATTCAAACTGACAAATTCATGTTTCTTTCGTGCGAAACGGCGATTTATGAGAAATGACGATAAAATTGCTGTTTTAAACATGCAAAAACATAGAAAAACGCAGTTTTGAACTATTCAAACTGACAAATTCAAGTTTCTATCGTGCGAAACGGTGGATTTTTGTGAAATCACGATAAAACTGCTGTTTTAAACTTGCAAAAAATAGAAAAACGCTGTTTTGAACTATTCAAACTGACAATTTCATGTTTCTTTCGTGCGAAACGGCGATTTATGAGAAATGACGATAAAATTGCTGTTTTAAACTTGCAAAAACATAGAAAAACGCTGTTTTGAACTATTCAAACTGACAAATTCATGTTTCTTTCATGCAAAACGGCGATTTATGAGAAATGACGATAAAATTGCTGTTTTAAACTTGCAAAAACAAAGAAAAACGCTGTTTTCAACTATTCAAACTGATAATTTCATGTTTCTTTCGTTCAAAACGGTGGATTTTTGTGAAATCACGATAAAACTGCTGTTTTAAACTTGCAAAAACATAGAAAAAGGCTGTTTTGAACTATTCAAACTGACAAATTCATGTTTCTTTCGCGTGAAACGGCGATTTATGAGAAATGACGATAAAATTGCTGTTTTAAACTTGCAAAAACACAGAAAAACGCTGTTTTAAACTATTCAAACTGATAAATTCATGTTTCTTACGTGCGAAACGACGATTTATTAAAAATGACGATAAAATTGCTGTTTTAAACTTGCAAAAACATAGAAAAACGCTGTTTTGAACTATTCAAACTGACAAATTCATGTTTCTATCGTGCGAAACGGTGGATTTTTGTGAAATCACTATAAAACTGCTGGTTTAAACTTGCAAAAACATAGAAAAACGCTGTTTTGAACTATTCAAACTGACAAATTCATGTTTTTTCGTGCGAAACGGCGATTTATGAGAAATGACGATAAAATTGCTGTTTAAAACTTGCAAAAACATAGAAAAACGCTGTTTTTTACTATTTAAACTGACAAATTCATGTTTCTTCCGTGCGAAACGGCGATTTATGAGAAATGACGATAAAATTGCTGTTTAAAACTCGCAAAAACATAGAAAAACGCTGTTTTCAACTACTTAAACTGACAAATTCATGTTTCTTCCGTGCGATACGGCGATTTATGAGAATTGACGATAAAATTGCTGTTTTAAACTTGCAAAAACATAGAAAAACGCTATTTTTAACAACTCAAACTGATAAATTCATGTTTCTTTCGTGCGAAACGGCGATTTATGAGAAATGACGATAAAATTGCTGTTTTAAACTTGCAAAAACATAGAAAAACGCTATTTTGAATTATTCAAACTGACAAATTCATGTTTCTTTCGTGCGAAACGGCGATTTATGAGAAATGACGATAAAATTGCTGTTTTAAACTTGCAAAAACATAAAAAAACGCTGTTTTCAACTATTCAAACTGATTAATTCATGTTTCTTTCGTGCGAAACGGCGATTTATGAGAAATGACGATAAAATTGCTGTTTTAAACTTGCAAAAACATAGAAAAACGCTGTTTTCAACTATTCAAACTGACAAATTCATGTTTCTTTCGTGCGAAACGGCGACTTATGAGAAATGACGATAAAATTGCTGTTTTAAACTTGCAAAAACATAAAAAAACGCTGTTTTGAACTATTCAAACTGACAAATTCATGTTTCTATCGTGCGAAACGGTAGATTTTTGTGAAATCACGATAAAACTGCTGTTTTAAACTTGCAAAAACATAGAAAAACGCTGTTTTGAACTATTCAAACTGACAAATTCATGTTTCTTTCGTGCGAAACGGCGATTTATGAGAAATGACGATAAAATTGCTGTTTAAAACTTGCAAAAACATAGAAAAACGCTGTTTTTTACTATTTAAACTGACAAATTTATGTTTCTTTCGTGCGAAACGGCGATTTATGAGAAATGACGATAAAATTGCTGTTTTAAACTCGCAAAAACATAGAAAAATGCTGTTTTCAACTATTTAAACTGACAAATTCATGTTTCTTCCGTGCGATACGGCGATTTATGAGAAATGACGATTAAATTGCTGTTTTAAACTTGCAAAAACATAGAAAAACGCTGTTTTCAACTGTTCAAACTTATAAATTCATGTTTCTTTCGTGCAAAACGGCGATTTATGAGAAATAACGATAAAATTGCTGTTTTAAACTTGCAAAAACATAGAAAAACGCTGTTTTCAATTATTCTAACTGATAAATTCATGTTTCTTTCGTGCGAAACTGCGATTTATGAGAAATGACGATAAAATTGCCGCAAAAACATAGAAAAACGCTGTTTTCAACTATTCAAACTGACAAATTCATGTTTCTTTCGTGCAAAACGGCGATTTATGAGAAATGACGATAAAATTGCTGTTTTAAACTTCCAAAAACATAGAAAAACGCTGTTTTCAACTATTCAAACTGATAAATTCATGTTTCTTTCGTGCGAAACGGCGATTTATGAGAAATGACGATAAAATTGCTGTTTTAAACTTGCAAAAACATAGAAAAACGCTCTTTTGAACTATTCAAACTGACAAATTCATGTTTCTATCGTGCGAAACGGTGGATTTTTGTGAAATCACGATAAAACTGCTGTTTTAAACTTGCAAAAACATAGAAAAACGCTGTTTTGAACTATTCAAACTGACAAATTCATGTTTCTTTCGTGCGAAACGGCGATTTATGAGAAATGACGATAAAATTGCTGTTTTAAACATGCAAAAACATAGAAAAACGCAGTTTTGAACTATTCAAACTGACAAATTCAAGTTTCTATCGTGCGAAACGGTGGATTTTTGTGAAATCACGATAAAACTGCTGTTTTAAACTTGCAAAAAATAGAAAAACGCTGTTTTGAACTATTCAAACTGACAATTTCATGTTTCTTTCGTGCGAAACGGCGATTTATGAGAAATGACGATAAAATTGCTGTTTTAAACTTGCAAAAACATAGAAAAACGCTGTTTTGAACTATTCAAACTGACAAATTCATGTTTCTTTCATGCAAAACGGCGATTTATGAGAAATGACGATAAAATTGCTGTTTTAAACTTGCAAAAACAAAGAAAAACGCTGTTTTCAACTATTCAAACTGATAATTTCATGTTTCTTTCGTTCAAAACGGTGGATTTTTGTGAAATCACGATAAAACTGCTGTTTTAAACTTGCAAAAACATAGAAAAAGGCTGTTTTGAACTATTCAAACTGACAAATTCATGTTTCTTTCGCGTGAAACGGCGATTTATGAGAAATGACGATAAAATTGCTGTTTTAAACTTGCAAAAACACAGAAAAACGCTGTTTTAAACTATTCAAACTGATAAATTCATGTTTCTTACGTGCGAAACGACGATTTATTAAAAATGACGATAAAATTGCTGTTTTAAACTTGCAAAAACATAGAAAAACGCTGTTTTGAACTATTCAAACTGACAAATTCATGTTTCTATCGTGCGAAACGGTGGATTTTTGTGAAATCACTATAAAACTGCTGGTTTAAACTTGCAAAAACATAGAAAAACGCTGTTTTGAACTATTCAAACTGACAAATTCATGTTTTTTCGTGCGAAACGGCGATTTATGAGAAATGACGATAAAATTGCTGTTTAAAACTTGCAAAAACATAGAAAAACGCTGTTTTTTACTATTTAAACTGACAAATTCATGTTTCTTCCGTGCGAAACGGCGATTTATGAGAAATGACGATAAAATTGCTGTTTAAAACTCGCAAAAACATAGAAAAACGCTGTTTTCAACTACTTAAACTGACAAATTCATGTTTCTTCCGTGCGATACGGCGATTTATGAGAATTGACGATAAAATTGCTGTTTTAAACTTGCAAAAACATAGAAAAACGCTATTTTTAACAACTCAAACTGATAAATTCATGTTTCTTTCGTGCGAAACGGCGATTTATGAGAAATGACGATAAAATTGCTGTTTTAAACTTGCAAAAACATAGAAAAACGCCCTTTTGAACTATTCAAACTGACAAATTCATGTTTCTTTCGTGCGAAACGGCGACTTATGAGAAATGACGATAAAATCGCTGTTTTAAACTTGCAAAAACATAGAAAAACGCTGTTTTGAACTATTCAAACTGACAAATTCATGTTTCTATCGTGCGAAACGGTGGATTTTTGTGATATCACGATAAAACTGCTGTTTTAAACTTGCAAAAAATAGAAAAACGCTGTTTTGAACTATTCAAACTGACAAATTCATGTTTCTTTCGTGCGAAACGGCGATTTATGAGAAATGACGATAAAATTGCTGTTTTAAACTAGCAAAAACATAGAAAAACGCTGTTTTCAACTAATCAAACTGATAAATTCAGATTTCTTTCGTGCGAAACGGCGATTTATGAGAAATGACGATAAAACTGCTGTTTTAAACTTGCAAAAAATAGAAAAACGCTGTTTTGAACTATTCAAACTGACAAATTCATGTTTTTTTTCGTGCGAAACGGCGATTTATGAGAAATGACGATAAAATTGCTGTTTTAAACTTGCAAAAACATAGAAAAACGCTGTTTTGAACTATTCAAACTGACAAATTCATGTTTCTTTCATGCGAAACGGCGATTTATGAGAAATGACGATAAAATTGCTGTTTTAAACTTGCAAAAACATAGAAAAACGCTGTTTTCAACTATTCAAACTGATAAATTCATGTTTCTTTCGTTCAAAACGCTGGATTTTTGTGAAATCACGATAAAACTGCTGTTTTAAACTTGCAAAAACATAGAAAAAGGCTGTTTTGAACTATTCAAACTGACAAATTCATGTTTCTTTCGTGTGAAACGGCGATTTATGAGAAATGACGATAAAATTGCTGTTTTAAACTTGCAAAAACACAGAAAAACGCTGTTTTCAACTATTCAAACTGATAAATTCATGTTTCTTACGTGCGAAACGACGATTTATTAAAAATGACGATAAAATTGCTGTTTTAAACTTGCAAAAACATAAAAAAACGCTGTTTTGAACTATTCAAACTGACAAATTCATGTTTCTATCGTGCGAAACGGTGGATTTTTGTGAAATCACTATAAAACTGCTGGTTTAAACTTGCAAAAACATAGAAAAACGCTGTTTTGAACTATTCAAACTGACAAATTCATGTTTTTTCGTGCGAAACGGCGATTTATGAGAAATGACGATAAAATTGCTGTTTAAAACTTGCACAAACATAGAAAAACGCTGTTTTTTACTATTTAAACTGACAAATTCATGTTTCTTTCGTGCGAAACGGCGATTTATGAGAAATGACGATAAAATTGCTGTTTTAAACTCGCAAAAACATAGAAAAACGCTGTTTTCAACTATTTAAACTGACAAATTCAGGTTTCTGCCGTGCGATACGGCGATTTATGAGAATTGACGATAAAATTGCTGTTTTAAACTTGCAAAAAATAGAAAAACGCTGTTTTGAACTATTTAAACTGACAAATTCATGTTTCTTTCGTGCGAAACGGCGATTTATGAGAAATGACGATAAAATTGCTGTTTTAAACTAGCAAAAACATAGAAAAACGCTGTTTTCAACTAATCAAACTGATAAATTCAGATTTCTTTCGTGCGAAACGGCGATTTATGAGAAATGACGATAAAATTGCTGTTTTAAACTTGCAAAAACATAGAAAAACGCTGTTTTGAACTATTCAAACTGACAAATTCATGTTTCTTTTGCTGTTTTAAACTTGCAAAAACATAGAAAAACGCTGTTTGGATTATTCAAACTGACAAATTCATGTTTCTTTCGTGCGAAACGGCGATTTATGAGAAATGACGATAAAATTGCTGTTTTAAACTTGCAAAAACATAGAAAAACGCTGTTTTCAACTATTTAAACTGATAAATTCATGTTTCTTTCGTTCAAAACGGTGGATTTTTGTGAAATCACGATAAAACTGCTGTTTTAAACTTGCAAAAACATAGAAAAACGCTGTTTTGAATTATTCAAACTGACAAATTAATGTTTCTTTCGTGTGAAACGGCGATTTATGAGAAATGACGATAAAATTGCTGTTTTAAACTTGTAAAAACACAGAAAAACGCTGTTTTCAACTATTCAAACTGATAAATTCATGTTTCTTACGTGCGAAACGGCGATTTATGAGAAATGACGATAAAATTGCTGTTTTCAACTATTCAAACTGATAAGTTCAGGTTGCTTTCGTGCGAAACGGCGATTTATGAGAAATGACGATAAAATTGCTGTTTTAAACTTGCAAAAACATAGAAAAACGCCCTTTTGAACTATTCAAACTGACAAATTCATGTTTCTTTCGTGCGAAACGGCGACTTATGAGAAATGACGATAAAATCGCTGTTTTAAACTTGCAAAAACATAGAAAAACGCTGTTTTGAACTATTCAAACTGACAAATTCATGTTTCTATCGTGCGAAACGGTGGATTTTTGTGATATCACGATAAAACTGCTGTTTTAAACTTGCAAAAAATAGAAAAACGCTGTTTTGAACTATTCAAACTGACAAATTCATGTTTCTTTCGTGCGAAACGGCGATTTATGAGAAATGACGATAAAATTGCTGTTTTAAACTAGCAAAAACATAGAAAAACGCTGTTTTCAACTAATCAAACTGATAAATTCAGATTTCTTTCGTGCGAAACGGCGATTTATGAGAAATGACGATAAAACTGCTGTTTTAAACTTGCAAAAAATAGAAAAACGCTGTTTTGAACTATTCAAACTGACAAATTCATGTTTTTTTCGTGCGAAACGGCGATTTATGAGAAATGACGATAAAATTGCTGTTTTAAACTTGCAAAAACATAGAAAAACGCTGTTTTGAACTATTCAAACTGACAAATTCATGTTTCTTTCATGCGAAACGGCGATTTATGAGAAATGACGATAAAATTGCTGTTTTAAACTTGCAAAAACATAGAAAAACGCTGTTTTCAACTATTCAAACTGATAAATTCATGTTTCTTTCGTTCAAAACGCTGGATTTTTGTGAAATCACGATAAAACTGCTGTTTTAAACTTGCAAAAACATAGAAAAAGGCTGTTTTGAACTATTCAAACTGACAAATTCATGTTTCTTTCGTGTGAAACGGCGATTTATGAGAAATGACGATAAAATTGCTGTTTTAAACTTGCAAAAACACAGAAAAACGCTGTTTTCAACTATTCAAACTGATAAATTCATGTTTCTTACGTGCGAAACGACGATTTATTAAAAATGACGATAAAATTGCTGTTTTAAACTTGCAAAAACATAAAAAAACGCTGTTTTGAACTATTCAAACTGACAAATTCATGTTTCTATCGTGCGAAACGGTGGATTTTTGTGAAATCACTATAAAACTGCTGGTTTAAACTTGCAAAAACATAGAAAAACGCTGTTTTGAACTATTCAAACTGACAAATTCATGTTTTTTCGTGCGAAACGGCGATTTATGAGAAATGACGATAAAATTGCTGTTTAAAACTTGCACAAACATAGAAAAACGCTGTTTTTTACTATTTAAACTGACAAATTCATGTTTCTTCCGTGCGAAACGGCGATTTATGAGAAATGACGATAAAATTGCTGTTTTAAACTCGCAAAAACATAGAAAAACGCTGTTTTCAACTATTTAAACTGACAAATTCATGTTTCTGCCGTGCGATACGGCGATTTATGAGAATTGACGATAAAATTGCTGTTTTAAACTTGCAAAAAATAGAAAAACGCTGTTTTGAACTATTTAAACTGACAAATTCATGTTTCTTTCGTGCGAAACGGCGATTTATGAGAAATGACGATAAAATTGCTGTTTTAAACTAGCAAAAACATAGAAAAACGCTGTTTTCAACTAATCAAACTGATAAATTCAGATTTCTTTCGTGCGAAACGGCGATTTATGAGAAATGACGATAAAATTGCTGTTTTAAACTTGCAAAAACATAGAAAAACGCTGTTTTGAACTATTCAAACTGACAAATTCATGTTTCTTTTGCTGTTTTAAACTTGCAAAAACATAGAAAAACGCTGTTTGGATTATTCAAACTGACAAATTCATGTTTCTTTCGTGCGAAACGGCGATTTATGAGAAATGACGATAAAATTGCTGTTTTAAACTTGCAAAAACATAGAAAAACGCTGTTTTCAACTATTTAAACTGATAAATTCATGTTTCTTTCGTTCAAAACGGTGGATTTTTGTGAAATCACGATAAAACTGCTGTTTTAAACTTGCAAAAACATAGAAAAACGCTGTTTTGAATTATTCAAACTGACAAATTAATGTTTCTTTCGTGTGAAACGGCGATTTATGAGAAATGACGATAAAATTGCTGTTTTAAACTTGTAAAAACACAGAAAAACGCTGTTTTCAACTATTCAAACTGATAAATTCATGTTTCTTACGTGCGAAACGGCGATTTATGAGAAATGACGATAAAATTGCTGTTTTCAACTATTCAAACTGATAAGTTCAGGTTGCTTTCGTGCGAAACGGCGATTTATGAGAAATGACGATAAAATTGCTGTTTTAAACTTGCAAAAACATAGAAAAACGCTGTTTTCAACTATTCAAACTGATAAATTCATGTTTCTGTCGTGCGAAACGGCGATTTATGAGAAATGACGATAAAATTGCTGTTTTAAACTTTCAAAAACAAAGAAAAACGCTGTTTTCAACTATTCAAACTGATAAATTCATGTTTCTGTCGTGCGAAACGGCGATTTATGAGAAATGACGATAAAATTGCTGTTTTAAACTTGCAAAAACATAGAAAAACGCTGTTTTCAACTATTTAAACTGATAAATTCATGTTTCTTTCGTTCGAAACGGTGGATTTGTGTGAAATCACGATAAAACTGCTGTTCTAAAATGCAAAAACATAGAAAAACGCTGTTTTGAACTATTCAAACTGACAAATTCATGTTTCTTTCGTGTAAAACGGCGATTTATGAGAAATGACGATAAAATTGCTGTTTTAAATTTGCAAAAACATAGAAAAACGCTGTTTTGAACTATTCAAACTAACAAATTCATGTTTCTTTTGTGCGAAACGGCGATTTATGAGAAATGACGATAAAATTGCTGTTTTAAACTTGCAAAAACATAGAAAAACGCTGTTTTGAACTATTCAAACTGACAAATTCATGTTTCTTTCGTGCGAAACGGCGATTTATGAGAAATGACGATAAAATTGCTGTTTTAAACTTGCAAAAACATAGAAAAACGTTGTTTTCAACTACTCAAACTGATAAATTCATGTTTCTTTCGTGGGAAACGGCGATTTATGAGAAATGACGATAAAATTGCTGTTTTAAACTTGCAAAAACATAGAAAAACGCTGTTTTGAACTATTCAAACTAACAAATTCATGTTTCTTTTGTGCGAAACGGCGATTTATGAGAAATGACGATAAAATTGCTGTTTTAAACTTGCAAAAACATAGAAAAACGCTGTTTTCAACTATTCAAACTGATAAATTCATGTTTCTTTCGTTCAAAACGGTGGATTTTTGTGAAATCACGATAAAACTGCTGTTTTAAACTTGCAAAAACATAGAAAAAGGCTTTTTTGAACTATTCAAACTGACAATATTCATGTTTCTTTTGCTGTTTTAAACTTGCAAAAACATAGAAAAACGCTGTTTGGATTATTCAAACTGACAAATTCATGTTTCTTTCGTGCAAAACGGCGATTTATGAGAAATGACGATAAAATTGCTGTTTTAAACTTGCAAAAACATAGAAAAACGTTTTCAAACTGACAATATTCATGTTTCTTTCTTGTGAAACGGCGATTTATGAGAAATGACGATAAAATTGCTGTTTCAAACTTGCAAAAACACAGAAAAACGCTGTTTTCAACTATTCAAACTGATAAATTCATGTTTCTTACGTGCGAAACGGCGATTTATGAAAAATGACGATAAAATTACTGTTTTAAACTTGCAAAAACATAGAAAAACGCAGTTTTCAACTATTCTAACTGATAAATTCATGTTTCTTACGTACGAAACGACGATTTATGAAAAATGACGATAAAATTGCTGTTTTAAACTTGCAAAAACATAGAAAAACGGTGTTTTGAATTATTCAAACTGACAAATTCATGTTTCATTCGTGCGAAACGGCGATTTATGAGAAATGACGATAAAATTGCTGTTTTATACTTGCAAAAACATAGAAAAACGCTGTTTTGAATTATTCAAACTGACAAATTCATGTTTCTTTCGTGCGAAACGGCGATTTATGAGAAATGACGATAAAATTGCTGTTTTAAACTTGCAAAAACATAGAAAAACGCTGTTTTCAACTATTCAAACTGATAAATTCATGTTTCTTTCGTTCAAAACGGTGAATTTTTGTGAAATCACGATAAAACTGCTGTTTTAAACTTGCAAAAACATAGAAAAAGGCTTTTTTGAACTATTCAAACTGACAATATTCATGTTTCTTTCGTGTGAAACGGCGATTTATGAGAAATGACGATAAAATTGCTGTTTCAAACTTGCAAAAACACAGAAAAACGCTGTTTTCAACTACTCAAACTGATAAATTCATGTTTCTTACGTGCGAAACGGCGATCTATGAAAAATGACGATAAAATTACTGTTTTAAACTTGCAAAAACATAGAAAAACGCTGTTTTCAACTATTCTAACTGATAAATTCATGTTTCTTACGTACAAAACGACGATTTATGAAAAATGACGATAAAATTACTGTTTTAAACTTGCAAAAACATAGAAAAACGCTGTTTTCAACTATTCTAACTGATAAATTCATGTTTCTTTCGTGCGAAACGGCGATTTATGAGAAATGACGATAAAATTGCTGTTTTAAACTTGCAAAAACATAGAAAAACGCTGTTTTCAACTATTCAAACTGATAAATTCATGTTTCTTTCGTGCGAAACGGCGATTTATGAGAAATGACGATAAAATTGCTGTTTTAAACTTGCAAAAACATAGAAAAACGCTGTTTTCAACTATTCAAACTGATAAATTCAGGTTGCTTTCGTGCGAAACGGCGATTTATGAGAAATGACGATAAAATTGCTGTTTTAAACTTGCAAAAACATAGAAAAACGCTGTTTTCAACTATTCAAACTGATAAATTCATGTTTCTGTCGTGCGAAACGGCGATTTATGAGAAATGACGATAAAATTGCTGTTTTAAACTTGCAAAAACAAAGAAAAACGCTGTTTTCAACTATTCAAACTGATAAATTCATGTTTCTGTTGTGCGAAACGGCGATTTATGAGAAATGACGATAAAATTGCTGTTTTAAACTTGCAAAAACATAGAAAAACGCTGTTTTCAACTATTTAAACTGATAAATTCATGTTTCTTTCGTTCGAAACGGTGGATTTGTGTGAAATCACGATAAAACTGCTGTTCTAAAATTGCAAAAACATAGAAAAACGCTGTTTTGAACTATTCAAACTGACAAATTCATGTTTCTTTCGTGTGAAACGGCTAATTATGAGAAATGACGATAAAATTGCTGTTTTAAACTTGCAAAAACATAGAAAAACGCTGTTTTGAACTATTCAAACTAACAAATTCATGTTTCTTTTGTGCGAAACGGCGATTTATGAGAAATGACGATAAAATTGCTGTTTTAAACTTGCAAAAACACAGAAAAACGCTGTTTTCAACTATTCAAACTGATAAATTCATGTTTCTTTCGTGCGAAACGGCGATTTATGAGAAATGACGATAAAATTGCTGTTTTAAACTTGCAAAAACATAGAAAAACGTTGTTTTCAACTACTCAAACTGATAAATTCATGTTTCTTTCGTGCGAAACGGCGATTTATGAGAAATGACGATAAAATTGCTGTTTTAAACTTGCAAAAACATAGAAAAACGCTGTTTTGAACTATTCAAACTGATAAATTCAGGTTTCTTTCGTTCGAAACGGTGGATTTTTGTGAAATCACGATAAAACTGCTGTTTTAAACTTGCAAAAACATAGAAAAACGCTGTTTTGAACTATTCAAACTGACAAATTCATGTTTCTTTCGTGTGAAACGGCGATTTATGAGAAATGACGATAAAATTGCTGTTTTAAACTTGCAAAAACATAGAAAAACTGTGTTTTGAATTATTCAAACTGACAAATTCATGTTTCTTTCGTGCGGAACGGCGATTTATGAGAAATGACGATAAAATTGCTGTTTTAAACTTGCAAAAACATAGAAAAACGCTGTTTTGAATTATTCAAACTGACAAATTCATGTTTCTTTCGTGCGAAACGGCGATTTATGAGAAATGACGATAAAATTGCTGTTTTAAACTTGCAAAAACATAGAAAAACGCTGTTTTCAACTATTCAAACTGATAAATTCATGTTTCTTCCGTGCGATACGGCGATTTATGAGAAATGACGATAAAATTGCTGTTTTAAACTTGCAAAAACATAGAAAAACTTTGTTTTCAACTACTCAAACTGATAAATTCATGTTTCTGTCGTGCGAAACGGCGATTTATGAGAAATGACGATAAAATTGCTGGTTTAAACTTGCAAAAACATAGAAAAACGTTGTTTTCAACTACTCAAACTGATAAATTCATGTTTCTTTCGTGCGAAACGGCGATTTATGAGAAATGACGATAAAATTGCTGTTTTAAACTTGCAAAAACATAGAAAAACGCTGTTTTGAACTATTCAAACTGACAAATTCATGTTTCTTTCGTGCGAAACGGCGATTTATGAGAAATGACGATAAAATTGCTGTTTTAAACTTGCAAAAACATAGAAAAACGCTGTTTTGAATTATTCAAACTGACAAATTCATGTTTCTTTCGTGCGAAACGGCGATTTATGAGAAATGACGATAAAATTGCTGTTTTAAACTTGCAAAAACATAGAAAAACGCTGTTTTCAACTATTCAAACTGATAAATTCATGTTTCTTTCGTGCGAAACGGCGATTTATGAGAAATGACGATAAAATTGCTGTTTTAAACTTGCAAAAACATAGAAAAACGCTGTTTTCAACTATTCAAACTGATAAATTCATGTTTCTTTCGTGCGAAACGGCGATTTATGAGAAATGACGATAAAATTGCTGTTTTAAACTTGCAAAAACATAGAAAAACGCTGTTTTCAACTATTCAAACTGATAAATTCAGGTTGCTTTCGTGCGAAACGGCGATTTATGAGAAATGACGATAAAATTGCTGTTTTAAACTTGCAAAAACATAGAAAAACGCTGTTTTCAACTATTCAAACTGATAAATTCATGTTTCTGTCGTGCGAAACGGCGATTTATGAGAAATGACGATAAAATTGCTGTTTTAAACTTGCAAAAACAAAGAAAAACGCTGTTTTCAACTATTCAAACTGATAAATTCATGTTTCTGTCGTGCGAAACGGCGATTTATGAGAAATGACGATAAAATTGCTGTTTTAAACTTGCAAAAACATAGAAAAACGCTGTTTTCAACTATTTAAACTGATAAATTCATGTTTCTTTCGTTCGAAACGGTGGATTTGTGTGAAATCACGATAAAACTGCTGTTCTAAAATTGCAAAAACATAGAAAAACGCTGTTTTGAACTATTCAAACTGACAAATTCATGTTTCTTTCGTGTGAAACGGCTAATTATGAGAAATGACGATAAAATTGCTGTTTTAAACTTGCAAAAACATAGAAAAACGCTGTTTTGAACTATTCAAACTAACAAATTCATGTTTCTTTTGTGCGAAACGGCGATTTATGAGAAATGACGATAAAATTGCTGTTTTAAACTTGCAAAAACACAGAAAAACGCTGTTTTCAACTATTCAAACTGATAAATTCATGTTTCTTTCGTGCGAAACGGCGATTTATGAGAAATGACGATAAAATTGCTGTTTTAAACTTGCAAAAACATAGAAAAACGTTGTTTTCAACTACTCAAACTGATAAATTCATGTTTCTTTCGTGCGAAACGGCGATTTATGAGAAATGACGATAAAATTGCTGTTTTAAACTTGCAAAAACATAGAAAAACGCTGTTTTGAACTATTCAAACTGATAAATTCAGGTTTCTTTCGTTCGAAACGGTGGATTTTTGTGAAATCACGATAAAACTGCTGTTTTAAACTTGCAAAAACATAGAAAAACGCTGTTTTGAACTATTCAAACTGACAAATTCATGTTTCTTTCGTGTGAAACGGCGATTTATGAGAAATGACGATAAAATTGCTGTTTTAAACTTGCAAAAACATAGAAAAACTGTGTTTTGAATTATTCAAACTGACAAATTCATGTTTCTTTCGTGCGGAACGGCGATTTATGAGAAATGACGATAAAATTGCTGTTTTAAACTTGCAAAAACATAGAAAAACGCTGTTTTGAATTATTCAAACTGACAAATTCATGTTTCTTTCGTGCGAAACGGCGATTTATGAGAAATGACGATAAAATTGCTGTTTTAAACTTGCAAAAACATAGAAAAACGCTGTTTTCAACTATTCAAACTGATAAATTCATGTTTCTTCCGTGCGATACGGCGATTTATGAGAAATGACGATAAAATTGCTGTTTTAAACTTGCAAAAACATAGAAAAACTTTGTTTTCAACTACTCAAACTGATAAATTCATGTTTCTGTCGTGCGAAACGGCGATTTATGAGAAATGACGATAAAATTGCTGGTTTAAACTTGCAAAAACATAGAAAAACGTTGTTTTCAACTACTCAAACTGATAAATTCATGTTTCTTTCGTGCGAAACGGCGATTTATGAGAAATGACGATAAAATTGCTGTTTTAAACTTGCAAAAACATAGAAAAACGCTGTTTTGAACTATTCAAACTGACAAATTCATGTTTCTTTCGTGCGAAACGGCGATTTATGAGAAATGACGATAAAATTGCTGTTTTAAACTTGCAAAAACATAGAAAAACGCTGTTTTGAACTATTCAAACTGATAAATTCAGTTTTTTTTTTTTTTTTTTTTAATTGGTTTTATTTAGGAGAACTTCTACATCTAGGTAACTAGTTCCCCGGTACAGTGCTGTTACATTTAGTTTTCTAGTGATACATTATATTTTGTTTAGTGTGTTAGTGTCTATTAGGAACTGTATAATATTATTTTGTCTTGCTATGTTGTTTGCGAGGGCTTCTTTTAGGGTGTTTGGGATATTGTGTTTTGTTCGTTCTGTGGTGTATTTTCTACATTCTATGATTATGTGATGGACTGTTAGCGGTGTGTTGCAAATGTCGCATGTGGGTGGTGGTTTCTTTTCTATTAAGTGTACATGTGTAAGTAGTGTGTGTCCGATACGTAGTCTTGTTAATGTAATGTGTTGTTTTCTGTTTTCCATTGTGGTCCATGCTTGGGTCTCTTCTTTGATAGTCCTTAGTTTGTTGTTATGGGTTGTGTTCCATTTGTGTTGCCATTCTTCTTTTATTTTTCCTTTGATGGTTGTTCTTATGTCGTTGATCGTAATTGGTATTACTGTTACGGAGCTCTTCATGGTTGCATTTTTTGCAGCTTTGTCAGCTTTCTCGTTTTCGTCAATACCTTGGTGCGACGGGATCCATGAAATTGATGTCTTGATATTTTTTTGGGTAGCGGTTAGGTGTATGTTTTCCTGGATTTGTTGGATAGTTGTATTTTTGCTGTAGATATTCTTGATACTGTCTATGGCACTCAGCGAGTCGGTGTGGATGATGACTTCTTTGGCTGTTATGGTGTTTTCCTTTATATAGTTAGTGGCCTGTAATATTGCGAAGATTTCTGCTGTATAAACACTACATTGGTCCGGGAGGCGGTAGTCGAGAGTTTTGTCTTCTATTATAACGCTCGCTCCAGTTTTGTTGTTTTGTTTAGATCCGTCCGTGTAGATGTGTATAGAGTTGGTATAGTTTTGTTTTATTGTTTTGTGCATGTTTTTGTAGAGCTCAGAGGGAGTATGGTTTTTTGGATATGTTGTTAGGTTTAAGCTGTAGATTGGTTGTGTATGGGTCCACGGGGGAGTGTTATGGAATGTTTTTTGTTGTATATTGGGGATATTGGTTTGGAGATCGTTTAGGTAGGAGGTTATTGTTTGTTGGAGTGGGATGTCGTTTTTAACATGGTTGTTGTTGTCAAATATTTTGTTATGCGTGGGGTTGTTTGGGTTCCTGGTTAGTTTTAACACATAATTTAGTGTTAGAAGTTTTCTTCTTTGTGCTAGTGTTGTTTCTCCTGTTTCAATCAATATGCTGTTTATAGGGCTTGTTCTAAATGCTCCAGTGGCTAGTCTTAAGGCGGTGTTTTGTATTGTTTCTATACATTTCAGTTTTGTGTGTCTAATGGTAGAGTATATTGTGGATGCGTAGTCAATTTTGGATCGTATTAATGCATGATATACATTTATAATTGTGTCTCTATTCGCTCCCCATTTCGTGTGGCTGATTGATTTTATTATGTTTAATCTTTGTATGCATTCTTTCTTCAGATTTTGTATCTGCGGTGTCCAGCTTAATTTGTTGTCAAATATAACTCCTAAGAATTTGATTTTATTTGTGTATTCTATATTGTGATTATTTATTTTTAGGGTAGGGTGATCGTGAGCTTTTCGTAATTTACAGAAATGTATAGCATTTGTTTTTGCTTCTGAAAACTGAAATCCTGTTTTTTCTGTCCATTCTTCTAAATTTTTAATAGTTTCTTGTAGTTTTAATTTTATAGTGTTGATGTTCTTTCCACTGTAATAGATTACCAGGTCGTCCGCGAATAGGGATGTTTTGATTGATTGGGGTATGTGTTTTGTTATTTCATTTATTGCTATTAGGAATAGCGTTACACTTATTATTTCTCCTTGTGGAAGTCCATTTTTTTGGGTTTTTTCTTGTGACAAGCATCCGTTTGTTTTTACCTGGAATGTCCTATTTTGTAGGAAGTTGGTTACGTAATGTATTATGTGACCATGTAGGTTATAGGATTTGAGCATGTTGATTATATAGTGTCTCCAGGTTGTATCGTATGCTTTATGTAGGTCGAAGCATACCGCTATAAGATGTTGCTTGTTTTTGAATGCTTTTTGTACCGAGGTATCTAAATTTATTATTTGGTCGATGGTTGATCGTTCTTCTCTAAAACCGCTTTGTTCTTTTACCAGGATATTATTTGATTCAAGGTACCAGGTTAACCTTTTATTTACCATTTTTTGGAAGATTTTACTTAGGCAGTTGGAGAGGGATATTGGGCGGTAATTTGTTGGGTCGGTTTTGTTTTTATTAGGCTTTAGTACTGGTACTGTGATGACTTGTCTCCATGCATTTGGGTATGTTCGTTTTTCCCACATAAAGTTATATAGCTTTAGTAGATATAGAAGTGTTTTTTGAGGAAGGTGTTTGATCAGTTCGTATGGAATTCCGTCCGGGCCCGCGCTGCTGTTTCTCTTTGTGCTTTGTAGTGCATTTTGTAGTTCATTGTATGTGAATGGATTATTTATAGGGTTATTTTGGGTATCATTGTCTGTTGTATGTGTAGTTTCTATTTCGGTTTTATATTTAAGGAATTGTGGTTGGTATTGTTCATCTGATGAATTGTTTTCAAATGTTTGTGCTAATGTGTTGGCAATATCTTGATTGTTTGTAATGGTTTTTGATTGGTAGTGTAATGTTGTTGTTTGTTGTATTATTTTTCCTCCTTTAATTTTTCTAATTTTGTTCCAAACTGTTTGTGGCGGCGTATTTGGGTTCATTTGTGAGACAAATTTTTTCCATGAGTCTTGTTTACTTTTTAGTATGGTTCTTCTCAGTACTGCCTGTGTTCTTTTTAGTTCTATTAAGTTGTCTTGTGTCTTATTTTTCCTGTATCGATATAATGCTTTTTTATTGCCTTTTGTGGCTTGTTTGCAGTCATTGTTCCACCATGGTACTGTTTTATTGTCTTGTTTTATTTTCTTTATACCTATTGCTTTGTTTGCTGCGTGTGTTATATTTTCTACTAGTTCGTTAGTTAGACGGTCTATTGTATCTGTTTGATTTATCGGTTTTTCTATTTCTGTTAATTCAGAGAACAATTCCCAATCAGCTTTTTCTAATTTCCATTTGGAGTATACAGGGTGTATTGTGTGTTTGTTTTGTGTAGGTGTGGTGATTTTGATTGGGAGATGGTTGCTGCTGAATAATGTTTGTAATGTTTCCCAGGAAAAGTTTTGGGCAATTTGTGGTTCGCAAATGGATAGATCGATGTTTGAGAAATTCCCTGATTGGCTACAAAAGTGGGTTGGTGATCCGTCGTTTAATATTACTAAGCTCTGATTGTCGATTAAGTCTTCTATTATTTTTCCTCTTTGGTCTGTGTGTTTTGAGCCCCATATAACGTTGTGTGAGTTGTAGTCCCCTAGTAGGATGAAAGGTTTTGGTAGTTGATTTGTTAGTGTTTCAATTTGTGTCAATGTTATATTTGAATTTGGTGGTAGATATAAACAACATATAGTCAATTTGAATGGTGCCAGTGTTTTTATGGCGATAGCCTCGAGCTGTGTATTCAGATCTATTTCTTCTACGAAGTTATTGTTTTGGACTAGAATTGCAACTCCTCCGCTGGCTATGTTTGTATTTATTCTGTCCTTCCTAAATATGTTGTAGTTCGCTAGTTTAAAGTTTTCGGTATTTTTTAGTCGTGTTTCCTGTATGCACATATAGTCTGGTTTGTGTTCTGCTGAAAGTATTTGTAGTTCTCCCCTATGTGAGTGGAGGCCGTTGCAGTTCCATTGTATTATCATTATTCTGAGTCTTGGCAAGATTCAGTAAGTATGGATTCCTGACTGCTGTACATGTTTAGATTTATTTGTTTTCTGTATTCTAGTTTTAATTTTTTCTGTAGTCGTGAGAAGCGATTTTTCATGAAGCTATGTTCTAGTAGTGGGTACAGTGTGTTGAGCATTTCTATTAGTTTTGGAATTTCTTTTGTGAAATCGTGAGCTATATCGAGGGGATCGGTGCTTCCTTGTACATTTTCTAGGAATTCTATTAGTTGTTCGTAGCTCAGTATGTATTTTTGTTTATTATCTTTTATTTCTTTTTTGATTTTTTGCAGTGCCATTTCGATTTGCGTGTTGTCTTTGGTAATATTTGGTTTTGGTTTTTTACCTATTGGTTTTATAGGTTTTGGTTCATTGAATATTGGTGTAGTTTCTTTTCCTTGGCTGATATTTTGGTCATTGTTGTTTGAGTTTTCTACTTCTGTTTCATCTGTTGTTTGTGATAATGGTCTTTTTTTGTCGGAAGCTGTAGTTGTTTGTATTATTGTTGATAGTGTCACTTCTTCTTCTGTATTTGGACATTGATTGCTATTATGTCCTAGTTTCTTGCAATTGAAGCATGTCTTGTCTTCTTCTCCGACGAATATTCGGTAGTCAGTTTGTTCGTATTTCAGTAATATGCTTTCTGGTATACGTATGTTTTAGTCAGGGGATATGTAAACTTGCCTTCTGAAGCTTAATACGTGTTGGTATTCAGCTTCTTGCATGCTAACTCTTAAAAAGTTAATAGGTGATACTAGTTTCAGGCCAAAATTTTTAAGATTATCTTCTATGATGGTGTGCGGTATGGATGGGCATACGTTCGATAGTATTATTCTTTTCGCTGGATTTATTAGTCTTCTGATATTTATAACTTGCTCATTTATTTTAACTTCTTTGTGTGTTTCTATCAGTCTGTCTACAATACTTTTTGTTTTTAAGTATATGCATACTCGTTTATTTGAGATTCTGGACGCAAATAATACATTTTTAGGTCCGACAATATTTCCGACTGCTATGATGAAATCTTTAATTTTAAGTCCATCTATCGAGTTCATAAGAATTGCTTGGTTTTTGTCAGGAAAGGTTTCTTGACTTGTTGCTACTGCGTATGATTTCTGTTGGATTGTGTTTAGGTTGGTCATGTCTGTAGTTAATTGGTACTTGCTACCGTGTAGAACAGCGGTCTGTAGTTTGGGATAATGCTATTGTTTGATAGATGGGGATAGTTCCGTTAGTGGTATCATTGGGAGGGTTTTTTTTCTATTTAACAGGGATGTATTGGGAGATGGGAGATATGTATCAATTATAAGATCTGAGCCCTACCTTGGATATGACTTGCGTCAATCTGGTTTTTAGACTCGAGTCGTACTCTTGATAATATACACTTTTGAACAGCGTTTAACACGTGGTTGGCACTAGTCAGTTGTCAAAAGACGAATGAAATTCAGTTTTCTTTCGTGCGAAACGGCGATTTATGAGAAATGACGATAAAATTGCTGTTTTAAACTTGCAAAAACATAGAAAAACGCTGTTTTCAACTATTCAAACTGACAAATTCATGTTTCTTTCGTGCGAAACGGCGATTTATGAGAAATGACGGTAAAATTACTCTTTTAAACTTGCAAAAACATAGAAAAACGCTGTTTTGAACTATTCAAACTGACAAATTCATGTTTCTATCGTGCAAAACGTTGGATTTTTGTGAAATCACGATAAAACTGCTGTTTTAAACTTGCAAAAACATAGAAAAATGCTGTTTTTAACTATTCAAACTGATAAATTCATGTTTCTTTCGTGTTAAACGGCGATTTATGAGAAATGACGATAAAATTGCTGTTTTAAACTTGCAAAAACATAGAAAAACGCTGTTTTCAACTATTTAAACTGACAAATTCATGTTTCTTTCGTGCGAAACGGCGATTTATGAGAAATGACGATAAAATTGCTGTTTTAAACTTGCAAAAACATAGAAAAACGCTGTTTTGGACTATTCAAACTGACAAATTCATGTTTTTTTTGTGCGAAACGGCGACTTATGAGAAATGACGATAAAATTGCTGTTTTAAACTTGCAAAAACATAGAAAAACGCTGTTTTCAACTATTCAAACTGATAAATTCATGTTTCTTTCGTTCAAAACGGTGGATTTTTGTGAAATCACGATAAAACTGCTGTTTTAAACTTGCAAAAACATAGAAAAAGGCTGTTTTGAACTATTCAAACTGACAAATTCATGTTTCTTTCGTGTGAAACGGCGATTTATGAGAAATGACGATAAAATTGCTGTTTTAAACTTGCAAAAACACAGAAAAACGCTGTTTTCAACTATTCAAACTGATAAATTCATGTTTCTTACGTTCGAAACGGCGATTTATGAAAAATGACGATAAAATTACTGTTTTAAACTTGCAAAAACATAGAAAAACGCTGTTTTCAACTATTCTAACTGATAAATTCATGTTTCTGTCGTGCGAAACGGCGATTTATGAGAAATGACGATAAAATTGCTGTTTTAAACTTGCAAAAACCTAGAAAAACGCTGTTTTCAACTATTCAAACTGATAAATTCATGTTTCTTTCGTGCGAAACGGCGATTTATGAAAAAAAGCGATAAAATTGCTGTTTTAAACTTGCAAAAACATAGAAAAACGCTGTTTTGAACTATTCAAACTGATAAATTCATGTTTCTTTCGTGCGAAACGGCGATTTATGAGAAATGACGATAAAATTGCTGTTTTAAACTTGCAAAAACATAGAAAAACGCTGTTTTTTACTATTTAAACTGACAAATTCATGTTTCTTCCGTGCGAAACGGCGATTTATGAGAAATGACGATAAAATTGCTGTTTTAAACTCGCATTAACCTAGAAAAACGCTGTTTTCAACTATTTAAACTGACAAATTCATGTTTCTTCCGTGCGATACGGCGATTTATGAGAAATGACGATAAAATTGCTGTTTTAAACTTGCAAAAACATAGAAAAACGCTATTTTTAACAACTCAAACTGATAAATTCATGTTTCTTTCGTGCGAAACGGCGATTTATGAGAAATGACGATAAAATTGCTGTTTTAAACTTGCAAAAACATAGAAAAACGCTGTTTTCAACTATTCAAACTGATAAATTCATGTTTCTTTCGTTCGAAACGGTGGATTTTTGTGAAATCACGATAAAACTGCTGTTTTAAACTTGCAAAAACATAGAAAAACGCTGTTTTGAACTATTCAAACTGACAAATTCATGTTTCTATCGTGCGAAACGGTGGATTTTTGTGAAATCACGATAAAACTGCTGTTTTAAACTTGCAAAAACATAGAAAAACGCTGTTTTGAACTATTCAAACTGACAAATTCATGTTTCTTTCGTGCGAAACGGCGATTTATGAGAAATGACGATAAAGTTGCTGTTTTAAACTCGCATTAACATAGAAAAACGCTGTTTTCAACTATTTAAACTGACAAATTCATGTTTCTTCCGTGCGATACGGCGATTTATGAGAAATGACGATAAAATTGCTGTTTTAAACTTGCAAAAACATAGAAAAACGCTATTTTTAACAACTCAAACTGATAAATTCATGTTTCTTTCGTGCGAAACGGCGATTTATGAGAAATGACGATAAAATTGCTGTTTTAAACTTGCAAAAACATAGAAAAACGCTGTTTTGAACTATTTAACTGACAAATTCATGTTTCTATCGTGCGAAACGGTGGATTTTTGTGAAATCACGATAAAACTGCTGTTTTAAACTTGCAAAAACATAGAAAAATGCTGTTTTCAACTATTCAAACTGACAAATTCATGTTTCTTTCATGCGAAACGGCGATTTATGAGAAATGACGGTAAAATTACTTTTTTAAACTTGCAAAAACATAGAAAAACGCTGTTTTGAACTATTCAAACTGACAAATTCATGTTTCTATCGTGCGAAACGGTGGATTTTTGTGAAATCACTATAAAACTGCTGTTTTAAACTTGCAAAAACATAGAAAAATGCTGTTTTCAACTATTCAAACTGATAAATTCATGTTTCTTTCGCGTGAAACGGCGATTTATGAGAAATGACGATAAAATTTCTGTTTTAAACTTGCAAAAACATAGAAAAACGCTGTTTTCAACTATTTAAACTGACAAATTCATGTTTCTTTCGTGCGAAACGGGGATTTATGAGAAATGACGATAAAATTGCTGTTTTAAACTTGCAAAAACATAGGAAAACGCTGTTTTGGACTATTCAAACTGACAAATTCAAGTTTCTTTTGTGCGAAACGGCGACTTATGAGAAATGACGATAAAATTGCTGTTTTAAACTTGCAAAAACATAGAAAAACGCTGTTTTCAACTATTCAAACTGATAAATTCATGTTTCTTTCGTTCAAAACGGTGGATTTTTGTGAAATCACGATAAAACTGCTGTTTTAAACTTGCAAAAACATAGAAAAAGGCTGTTTTGAACTATTCAAACTGACAAATTCATGTTTCTTTCGTGTGAAACTGCGATTTATGAGAAATGACGATAAAATTGCTGTTTTAAACTTGCAAAAACACAGAAAAACGCTGTTTTCAACTATTCAAACTGATAAATTCATGTTTCTTACGTGCGAAACGGCGATTTATGAAAAATGACGATAAAATTACTGTTTTAAACTTGCAAAAACATAGAAAAACGCTGTTTTCAACTATTCTAACTGATAAATTCATGTTTCTTTCGTGCGAAACGGCGATTTATGAGAAATGACGATAAAATTGCTGTTTTAAACTTGCAAAAACCTAGAAAAACGCTGTTTTCAACTATTCAAACTGATAAATTCATGTTTCTTTCGTGCGAAACGGCGATTTATGAAAAATAGCGATAAAATTGCTGTTTTAAACTTGCAAAAACATAGAAAAACTCTGTTTTGAACTATTCAAACTGATAAATTCATGTTTCTTTCGTGCGAAACGGCGATTTATGAGAAATAACGATAAAATTGCTGTTTTAAACTTGCAAAAACATAGAAAACCCTGTTTTGAACTATTCAAACTGATAAATTCATGTTTCTTTCATGCGAAACGGCGGTTTATGAGAAATGACGATAAAATTGCTGTTTTAAACTTGCAAAAACATAGAAAAACGCTGTTTTCAACTATTCAAACTGATAAATTCATGTTTCTTTCGTGCGAAACGGCGATTTATGAGAAATGACGATAAAATTGCTGTTTTAAACTTGCAAAAACATAGAAAAACGCTGTTTTCAACTATTCAAACTGATAAATTCATGTTTCTTTCGTTCGAAACGGTGGATTTTTGTGAAATCACGATAAATCTGCTGTTTTAAACTTGCAAAAACATAGAAAAACGCTGTTTTGAACTATTCAAACTGACAAATTCATGTTTCTTTCGTGCGAATGGCGATTTATGAGAAATGACGGTAAAATTACTCTTTTAAACTTGCAAAAACATAGAAAAACGCTGTTTTCAACTATTCAAACTGACAAATTCATGTTTCTATCGTGCGAAACGGTGGATTTTTGTGAAATCACGATAAAACTGCTGTTTTAAACTTGCAAAAACATAGAAAAATGCTGTTTTCAACTATTCAAACTGATAAATTCATGTTTCTTTCGTGTGAAACGGCGATTTATGAGAAATGACGTTCAAATTGCAGTTTTAAACTTGCAAAAACATAGAAAAACGCTGTTTTCAACTATTTAAACTGACAAATTCATGTATCTTTCGTGCGAAACGGCGATTTATGAGAAATGACGATAAAATTGCTGTTTTAAACTTGCAAAAACATAGAAAAACGCTGTTTTGGACTATTCAAACTGACAAATTCATGTTTCTTTTGTGCGAAACGGCGACTTATGAGAAATGACGATAAAATTGCTGTTTTAAACTTGCAAAAACATAGAAAAACGCTGTTTTCAACTATTCAAACTGATAAATTCATGTTTCTTTCGTTCAAAACGGTGGATTTTTGTGAAATCACGATAAAACTGCTGTTTTAAACTTGCAAAAACATAGAAAAAGGCTGTTTTGAACTATTCAAACTGAAAAATTCATGTTTCTTTCGTGTGAAACGGCGATTTATGAGAAATGACGATAAAATTGCTGTTTTAAACTTGCAAAAACACAGAAAAACGCTGTTTTCAACTATTCAAACTGATAAATTCATGTTTCTTACGTGCGAAACGGCGATTTATGAAAAATGACGATAAAATTACTGTTTTAAACTTGCAAAAACATAGAAAAACGCTGTTTTCAACTATTCTAACTGATAAATTCATGTTTCTTTCGTGCGAAACGGCGATTTATGAAAAATGACGATAAAATTGCTGTTTGAAACTTACAAAAACATAGAAAAACGCTGTTTTAAACTATACAAATTGACAAATTCATGTTTCTTTCGTGCGAAACGGCGATTTATGAGAAATGACGATAAAATTGCTGTTTTAAACTTGCAAAAACATAGAAAAACGCTGTTTTCAACTATTCAAACTGATAAATTCATGTTTCTTTCGTGCGAAACTGCGATTTATGAGAAATGACAATAAAATTGCTGTTTTAAACTTGCAAAAACATAGAAAAACGCTGTTTTGAACTATTCAAACTGATAAATTCATGTTTCTTTCGTGCGAAACGGCGATTTATGAGAAATAACGATAAAATTGCTGTTTTAAACTTGCAAAAACATAGAAAACCCTGTTTTGAACTATTCAAACTGATAAATTCATGTTTCTTTCATGCGAAACGGCGGTTTATGAGAAAAGACGATAAAATTGCTGTTTTAAACTTGCAAAAACATAGAAAAACGCTGTTTTCAACTATTCAAACTGATAAATTCATGTTTCTTTCGTGCGAAACGGCGATTTATGAGAAATGACGATAAAATTGCTGTTTTAAACTTGCAAAAACATAGAAAAACGCTGTTTTCAACTATTCAAACTGATAAATTCATGTTTCTTTCGTTCGAAACGGTGGATTTTTGTGAAATCACGATAAATCTGCTGTTTTAAACTTGCAAAAACATAGAAAAACGCTGTTTTGAACTATTCAAACTGACAAATTCATGTTTCTTTCGTGCGAAACGGCGATTTATGAGAAATGACCGTAAAATTACTCTTTTAAACTTGCAAAAACATAGAAAAACGCTGTTTTCAACTATTCAAACTGACAAATTCATGTTTCTATCGTGCGAAACGGTGGATTTTTGTGAAATCACGATAAAACTGCTGTTTTAAACTTGCAAAAACATATAAAAATGCTGTTTTCAACAATTCAAACTGATAAATTCATGTTTCTTTCGTGTGAAACGGCGATTTATGAGAAATGACGATAAAATTACTGTTTTAAACTTGCAAAAACATAGAAAAACGCTGTTTTCAACTATTCTGACTGATAAATTCATGTTTCTTTCGTGCGAAACGGCGATTTATGAGAAATGACGATAAAATTGCTGTTTTAAACTTACAAAAACATAGAAAAACGCTGTTTTCAACTATACAAACTGACAAATTCATGTTTCTTTCGTGCGAAACGGCGATTTATGAGAAATGACGATAAAATTGCTGTTTTAAACTTGCAAAAACATAGAAAAACGCTGTTTTGAACTATTCAAACTGACAAATTCATGTTTCTATCTTGCGAAACGGTGGATTTTTGTGAAATCACGATAAAATTGCTGTTTTAAACTAGCAAAACCAAGAAAACGCTGTTTTCAACAATCTAAACTGACGTATTTAAAATGTTGTTTTAAACTTGCAAAAACATAGAAAAACGCTGTTTTCAACTATTCAAACTGATAATTTTATGTTTCTTTCATGCGAAACGGCGATTTATGAGAAATGACGATAAAATTGCTGTTTTAAACTTGCAAAAACATAGAAAAACGCTGTTTTCAACTATTCAAACTGATAAATTCATGTTTCTTTCGTGCGAAACGGCGATTTATGAGAAATGACGATAAAATTGCTGTTTTAAACTTGCAAAAACATAGAAAAACGCTGTTTTCAACTATTCAAACTGATAAATTCATGTTTCTTTCGTTCGAAACAGTGGATTTTTGTGAAATCACGATAAATCTGCTGTTTTAAACTTGCAAAAACATAGAAAAACGCTGTTTTGAACTATTCAAACTGACAAATTCATGTTTCTTTCGTGCGAAACGGCGATTTATGAGAAATGACGGTAAAATTACTCTTTTAAACTTGCAAAAACATAGAAAAACGCTGTTTTCAACTATTCAAACTGACAAATTCATGTTTCTATCGTGCGAAACGGTGGATTTTTGTGAAATCACGATAAAACTGCTGTTTTAAACTTGCAAAAACATAGAAAAATGCTGTTTTCAACAATTCAAACTGATAAATTCATGTTTCTTTCGTGTGAAACGGCGATTTATGAGAAATGACGATAAAATTGCAGTTTTAAACTTGCAAAAACATAGAAAAACGCTGTTTTCAACTATTTAAACTGACAAATTCATGTATCTTTCGTGCGAAACGGCGATTTATGAGAAATGACGATAAAATTGCTGTTTGAAACTTACAAAAACATAGAAAAACGCTGTTTTAAACTATACAAATTGACAAATTCATGTTTCTTTCGTGCGAAACGGCGATTTATGAGAAATGACGATAAAATTGCTGTTTTAAACTTGCAAAAACATAGAAAAACGCTGTTTTCAACTATTCAAACTGATAAATTCATGTTTCTTTCGTGCGAAACTGCGATTTATGAGAAATGACAATAAAATTGCTGTTTTAAACTTGCAAAAACATAGAAAAACGCTGTTTTGAACTATTCAAACTGATAAATTCATGTTTCTTTCGTGCGAAACGGCGATTTATGAGAAATAACGATAAAATTGCTGTTTTAAACTTGCAAAAACATAGAAAACCCTGTTTTGAACTATTCAAACTGATAAATTCATGTTTCTTTCATGCGAAACGGCGGTTTATGAGAAAAGACGATAAAATTGCTGTTTTAAACTTGCAAAAACATAGAAAAACGCTGTTTTCAACTATTCAAACTGATAAATTCATGTTTCTTTCGTGCGAAACGGCGATTTATGAGAAATGACGATAAAATTGCTGTTTTAAACTTGCAAAAACATAGAAAAACGCTGTTTTCAACTATTCAAACTGATAAATTCATGTTTCTTTCGTTCGAAACGGTGGATTTTTGTGAAATCACGATAAATCTGCTGTTTTAAACTTGCAAAAACATAGAAAAACGCTGTTTTGAACTATTCAAACTGACAAATTCATGTTTCTTTCGTGCGAAACGGCGATTTATGAGAAATGACCGTAAAATTACTCTTTTAAACTTGCAAAAACATAGAAAAACGCTGTTTTCAACTATTCAAACTGACAAATTCATGTTTCTATCGTGCGAAACGGTGGATTTTTGTGAAATCACGATAAAACTGCTGTTTTAAACTTGCAAAAACATATAAAAATGCTGTTTTCAACAATTCAAACTGATAAATTCATGTTTCTTTCGTGTGAAACGGCGATTTATGAGAAATGACGATAAAATTACTGTTTTAAACTTGCAAAAACATAGAAAAACGCTGTTTTCAACTATTCTGACTGATAAATTCATGTTTCTTTCGTGCGAAACGGCGATTTATGAGAAATGACGATAAAATTGCTGTTTTAAACTTACAAAAACATAGAAAAACGCTGTTTTCAACTATACAAACTGACAAATTCATGTTTCTTTCGTGCGAAACGGCGATTTATGAGAAATGACGATAAAATTGCTGTTTTAAACTTGCAAAAACATAGAAAAACGCTGTTTTGAACTATTCAAACTGACAAATTCATGTTTCTATCTTGCGAAACGGTGGATTTTTGTGAAATCACGATAAAATTGCTGTTTTAAACTAGCAAAACCAAGAAAACGCTGTTTTCAACAATCTAAACTGACGTATTTAAAATGTTGTTTTAAACTTGCAAAAACATAGAAAAACGCTGTTTTCAACTATTCAAACTGATAATTTTATGTTTCTTTCATGCGAAACGGCGATTTATGAGAAATGACGATAAAATTGCTGTTTTAAACTTGCAAAAACATAGAAAAACGCTGTTTTCAACTATTCAAACTGATAAATTCATGTTTCTTTCGTGCGAAACGGCGATTTATGAGAAATGACGATAAAATTGCTGTTTTAAACTTGCAAAAACATAGAAAAACGCTGTTTTCAACTATTCAAACTGATAAATTCATGTTTCTTTCGTTCGAAACAGTGGATTTTTGTGAAATCACGATAAATCTGCTGTTTTAAACTTGCAAAAACATAGAAAAACGCTGTTTTGAACTATTCAAACTGACAAATTCATGTTTCTTTCGTGCGAAACGGCGATTTATGAGAAATGACGGTAAAATTACTCTTTTAAACTTGCAAAAACATAGAAAAACGCTGTTTTCAACTATTCAAACTGACAAATTCATGTTTCTATCGTGCGAAACGGTGGATTTTTGTGAAATCACGATAAAACTGCTGTTTTAAACTTGCAAAAACATAGAAAAATGCTGTTTTCAACAATTCAAACTGATAAATTCATGTTTCTTTCGTGTGAAACGGCGATTTATGAGAAATGACGATAAAATTGCAGTTTTAAACTTGCAAAAACATAGAAAAACGCTGTTTTCAACTATTTAAACTGACAAATTCATGTATCTTTCGTGCGAAACGGCGATTTATGAGAAATGACGATAAAATTGCTGTTTTAAACTTGCAAAAACATAGAAAAACGCTGTTTTGGACTATTCAAACTGACAAATTCATGTTTCTTTTGTGCGAAACGGCGACTTATGAGAAATGACGATAAAATTGCTGTTTTAAACTTGCAAAAACATAGAAAAACGCTGTTTTCAACTATTCAAACTGATAAATTCATGTTTCTTTCGTTCAAAACGGTGGATTTTTGTGAAATCACGATAAAACTGCTGTTTTAAACTTGCAAAAACATAGAAAAAGGCTGTTTTGAACTATTCAAACTGAAAAATTCATGTTTCTTTCGTGTGAAACGGCGATTTATGAGAAATGACGATAAAATTGCTGTTTTAAACTTGCAAAAACACAGAAAAACGCTGTTTTCAACTATACAAACTGATAAATTCATGTTTCTTACGTGCGAAACGGCGATTTATGAGAAATGACGATAAAATTGCTGTTTTAAACTTACAAAAACATAGAAAAACGCTGTTTTCAACTATACAAACTGATAAATTCATGTTTCTTACGTGCGAAACGGCGATTTATGAAAAATGACGATAAAATTACTGTTTTAAACTTGCAAAAACATAGAAAAACGCTGTTTTCAACTATTCTGACTGATAAATTCATGTTTCTTTCGTGCGAAACGGCGATTTATGAGAAATGACGATAAAATTGCTGTTTTAAACTTACAAAAACATAGAAAAACGCTGTTTTCAACTATACAAACTGACAAATTCATGTTTCTTTCGTGCGAAACGGCGATTTATGAGAAATGACGATAAAATTGCTGTTTTAAACTTGCAAAAACATAGAAAAACGCTGTTTTGAACTATTCAAACTGACAAATTCATGTTTCTATCTTGCGAAACGGTGGATTTTTGTGAAATCACGATAAAATTGCTGTTTTAAACTAGCAAAACCAAGAAAACGCTGTTTTCAACAATCTAAACTGACGTATTTAAAATGTTGTTTTAAACTTGCAAAAACATAGAAAAACGCTGTTTTCAACTATTCAAACTGATAATTTTATGTTTCTTACGTGCGAAACGGCGATTTATGAAAAATGACGATAAAATTACTGTTTTAAACTTGCAAAAACATAGAAAAACGCTGTTTTCAACTATTCTGACTGATAAATTCATGTTTCTTTCGTGCGAAACGGCGATTTATGAGAAATGACGATAAAATTGCTGTTTTAAACTTGCAAAAACCTAGAAAAACGCTGTTTTCAACTATTCAAACTGATAAATTCATGTTTCTTTCGTGCGAAACGGCGATTTAAGAGAAATAACGATAAAATTGCTGTTTTAAACTTGCAAAAACATAGAAAAACGCTGTTTTCAACTATTCAAACTGATAAATTCTTGTTTCTTTCGTGCGAAACGGCGATTTATGAGAAATGACGATAAAATTCCTGTTTTAAACTTGCAAAAACATAGAAAAACGCTGTTTTCAACTATTCAAACTGATAAATTCATGTTTCTTTCGTTCGAAACGGTGGATTTTTGTGAAATCACGATAAAACTGCTGTTTTAAACTTGCAAAAACATAGAAAAACGCTGTTTTGAACTATTCAAACTGACAAATTAATGTTTCTTTCGTGCGAAACGGCGATTTATGAGAAATGACGGTAAAATTACTCTTTTAAACTTGCAAAAACATAGAAAAACGCTGTTCTCAACTATTCAAACTGATAAATTCATGTTTCTTTCGTGCGAAACGGCGATTTATGTGAAATGACGATAAAATTGCTGTTTTAAACTTGCAATAACATAGAAAAACGCTGTTTTCAACTATTCAAACTGATAAATTCTTGTTTCTTTCGTGCGAAACGGCGATTTATGAGAAATGACGATAAAATTGCTGTTTTTAACTTGCAAAAACATAGAAAAACGCTGTTTTGAACTATTCAAACTGACAAATTCATGTTTCTTTCGTGCGAAACGGCGATTTATGAGAAATGACGATAAAATTGCTGTTTTAAACTTGCAATAACATAGAAAAACGCTGTTTTGAACTATTCAAACTTACAAATTCATGTTTCTTTCGTGCGAAACGGCGATATATGAGAAATGACGATAAAATTGCTGTTTTAAACTTGCAAAAACATAGCTGTTTTCAACTATTCAAACTGACAAATTCATGTTTCTTTAGTTTGAAACGGTGGATTTTTGTAAAATCACGATGAAACTGCTGTTTTAAACTAGCAAAACAAAGAAAACGCTGTTTTCAACAATCTAAACTGACGTATTTAAAATGCGGTTTTAAACATGCAAAAACATAGAAAACGCTGTTTTGAACTATCCAAACTGACAAATTCAGTTTTGTGGTTTGGGGTTCGAGGTTTGAGCTTTGGGGTTGAGGTTTGGGGTTTGAGGTTAGCGGTTTGGGGTTCGAGTTTTGGGGTTTGGGGTTGAGGTTTGGGGTTGAGGTTTGGGGTTGAGGTTTGGGGTTGAGGTTTGGGGTTGAGGTTTGGGGTTAAGGTTTGGGGTTGAGGTTTGGGGTTTGATGTTAGGGATTTGGGGTTCGAAGTTTGAGGTTTGGGGTTTGACGTTTGGGGTTGGGGTTTGAGTTTTGGGGTTGGGGTTGAGGTTTGGGGTTGAGGTTTGGGGTTGAGGTTTGGGGTTGAGGTTTGGGGTTGAGGTTTGGGGTTGAGGTTTGCGGTTGAAGTTTGGGGTTGAGGTTTGGGGTTTGAGGTTAGGGATTTGGGGTTCGAAGTCTGAGGTTTGGGGTTTGAGGTTTGGGGTTGGGGTTCGAGTTTTGGGGTTTGGGGTTGAGGTTTGGGGTTGAGGTTTGGGGTTGAGGTTTGGGGTTGAGGTTTGGGGTTGAGGGTTGGGGTTTAAGTTTGGGGATTGGGGTTCGGGGTTTTAGGTTTGGTGTTTGTGGTGTTTGGATTGGGTGAAATGTTTCTTTCGTGCGAAACGGCGAATTATGAGATTCAAATTGCTGTTTTAAACTTGTAAAAACATAAAAAACGCTGTTTTCAACTAATCAAACTGATGAATTTCTTTTGTTGGAAACTGCGGATTTTTGTGAAATCACGATAAAACGCTGTTTTCAACTACTCAAACTGATAAATTCATGTTTCTTTCGTGAGAAACGGCGATTTAAGAGAAATGACGATAAAATTGCTGTTTTAAACTTGCAAAAACATAGAAAAACGCCGTTTTCAACTATTCAAACTGATAAATTCATGTTTTTTTCCTTCGAAACGGTGGATTTTTGTGAAAGCACGCTAAAACTGCTGTTTTAAACTAGCAAAATACGCTGTTTTCAACAATCTAAACTGACGTATTAAAAATGCTGTTTTAAACTTGCAAAAACATAGAAAACGCTGTTTTGAACTATCCAAACTGACAAATTCATGTTTCTTTCGTTCGAAACGGTGGATTTTTGTGAAATCACGATAAAATTGCTGTTTTAAACTAGCAAAACCAAGAAAACGCTGTTTTGAACAATCTAAACTGACGTATTTAAAATGTTGTTTTAAACTTGCAAAAACATAGAAAAACGCTGTTTTCAACTATTCAAACTGATAATTTTATGTTTCTTTCATGCGAAACGGCGATTTATGAGAAATGACGATAAAATTGCTGTTTTAAACTTGCAAAAACATAGAAAAACGCTGTTTTGAACTATTCAAACTGATAAATTCATGTTTCTTTCGTTCGAAACGGTGGATTTTTGTGAAATCACGATAAAACTGCTGTTTTAAACTTGCAAAAACATAGAAAAACGCTGTTTTGAACTATTCAAACAGACAAATTCATGTTTCTTTTGTGCGAAAATGCGATTTATGAGAAATGACGATAAAATTGCTGTTTTAAACTTGCAAAAACATAGAAAAACGCTGTTTTGAACTATTCAAACTGATAAATTCATGTTTCTTTCGTGCGAAACGGCGATTTATGAGAAATGACGATAAAATTGCTGTTTTAAATTTGCAAAAACATATAAAAACGCTGTTTTGAACTATTCAAACTGATAAATTCATGTTTCTTTCGTGCGAAACGGCGATTTATGAGAAATAACGATAAAATTGCTGTTCTAAACTTGCAAAAACATAGAAAAACGCTGTTTTGAACTATTCAAACTGATAAATTCATGTTTCTTTCGTGCGAAACGGCGATTTATGAGAAATAACGATAAAATTGCTGTTTTAAACTTGCAAAAACATAGAAAAACGCTGTTTTCAACTATTCAAACTGATAAATTCATGTTTCTTTCGTGCGAAACGGCGATTTATGAGAAATGACGATAAAATTGCTGTTTTAAATTTGCAAAAACATATAAAAACGCTGTTTTCAACTATTCAAACTGATATATTCATGTTTCTTTCGTGCGAAACGGCGATTTATGAGAAATGACGATAAAATTGCTGTTTTAAACTTGCAAAAACATAGAAAAACGCTGTTTTCAACTATTCAAACTGATAAATTCATGTTTCTTTCGTTCGAAACGGTGGATTTTTGTGAAATCACGATAAAACTGCTGTTTTAAACTTGCAAAAACATAGAAAAACGCTGTTTTGAACTATTCAAACAGACAAATTCATGTTTCTTTTGTGCGAAAATGCGATTTATGAGAAATGACGATAAAATTGCTGTTTTAAACTTGCAAAAACATAGAAAAACGCTGTTTTGAACTATTCAAACTGACAAATTCATGTTTCTTTAGTTTGAAACGGTGGATTTTTGTGAAATCACGATGAAACTGCTGTTTTAAACTAGCAAAACCAAGAAAACGCTGTTTTCAACAATCTAAACTGACGTATTTAAAATGCTGTTTTAAACATGCAAAAACATAGAAAACGCTGTTTTGAACTACCCAAACTGACAAATTCAGTTTTGTGGTTTGGGGTTCGAGGTTTGAGGTTTGGGGTTGAGGTTTGGGGTTGATGTTTGGGGTTAAGGTTTGGGGTTGAGGTTTGGGGTTGAGGTTTGGGGTTTGAGGTTAGGGATTTGGGGTTCGAAGTTTGAGGTTTCGGGTTTAAGGTTCGGGGTTGGGGTTCGAGTTTTGGGGTTTGGGGTTGAGGTTTGGGGTTGAGGTTTGGGGTTGAGGTTTGTGGTTGAGGTTTGGGGTTGAGGTTTGGGGTTTCAGGTTAGGGATTTGGGGTTCGAAGTTTGAGGTTTGGGATTTGAGGTTTGGGGTTGGGGTTCGAGTTTTGGGGTTTGGGGTTGAGGTTTGGGGTTGAGGTTTGGGGTTGAGGTTTGGGGTTGAGGGTTGGGGTTTAAGTTTGGGGATTGGGGTTCGGGGTTTTAGGTTTGGTGTTGGTGGTGTTTGGATTGGGTGAAATGTTTCTTTCGTTCGAAATGGTGGATTTTTGTGAAATCACGATAAAACTGCTGTTTTAAACTTGCAAAAACATAGAAAAACGCTGTTTTGAACTATTCAAACTGACAAATTCATGTTTCTTTCGTGCGAAACGCCGATTTATGAGAAATGACGGTAAAATTACTCTTTTAAACTTGCAAAAACATAGAAAAACGCTGTTTTCAACAATTCAAACTAATAAAAACATGTTTCTTTCGTGCGAAACGGCGATTTATGAGAAATGACGATAAATTTGCTGTTTTAAACTTGCAAAAACATAGAAAAACGCTGTTTTCAACAATTCAAACTGATAAATTCATGTTTCTTTCGTGCGAAACGGCGATTTATGAGAAATCACGATAAAATTGCTGTTTTAAACTTCCAAAAACATAGAAAAACGCTGTTTTGAACTATTCAACCTGACAAATTCATGTTTCTTTCGTGCGAAACGGCGATTTATGAGAAATGACGATAAAATTGCTGTTTTAAACTTGCAAAAACATAGAAAAACGCTGTTTTGAACTTTTCAAACTGACAAATTCATGTTTCTATCGTGCGAAACGGTGGATTTTTGTGAAATCACGATAAAACTGCAGTTTTAAACTTGCAAAAACATAGAAAAACGCTGTTTTGAACTATTCAAACTGACAAATTCATGTTTCTTTCGTGCGAAACGGCGATTTATGAGAAATGACGGTAAAATTACTCTTTTAAACTTGCAAAAACATAGAAAAACGCTGTTTTGAATTATTCAAATTGACAAATTCATGTTTCTTTCGTTCGAAACGGTGGATTTTTGTGAAATCGCAATAAAATTGCTGTTTTAAACTTGCAAAAACATAGAAAAACGCTATTTTGAACTATTCAAACTGACAAATTCATGTCTCGTTTGTGCGAAACGGCGATTTATGAGAAATGACGATAAAATTGCTGTTTTAAACTTGCAAAAACATAGAAAAACGCTGTTTTGAACTATTCAAACTGACAAATTCAGGTTTCTTTCGTGCGAAACGGCGATTTATAAGAAATGACGATAAAATTGCTGTTTTAAACTTGCAAAAACATAGAAAAACGCTGTTTTGAACTATTCAAACTGACAAATTCATGTTTCTATCGTGCGAAACGGTGGATTTTTGTGAAATCACGATAAAACTGCTGTTTTAAATTTGCAAAGAATAGAAAAACGCTGTTTTGAACTATTCAAACTGACAAATTCATGTTTCTTTCGTGCGAAACGGCGATTTATGAGAAATGACGATAAAATTGCTGTTTAAACTTGCAAAAACATAGAAAAACGCTGTTTTTAACTATTCAAACTGATAAATTCAGGATTTTTTCGTTCGAAACCGTGGATTTTTGTGAAATCACGATAAAACTGCTGTTTTAAACTTGCAAAAACATAGAAAAACGCTGTTTTCAACTATTCAAACTGATAAATTCAGGTTTCTTTCGTGCGAAACGGCGATTTATGAGAAATGACGGTAAAATTGCTGTTTTAAACTTGCAAAAACATAGAAAAACGCTGTTTTCAACTATTCAAACTGATAAATTCATGTTTCTGTCGTGCGAAACAGCGATTTATAAGAAATGACGATAAAATTGCTGTTTTAAACTTGCAAAAACATAGAAAAACGCTGTTTTCAACTATTTAAACTGATAAATTCATGTTTCTTTCGTTCGAAACGGTGGATTTGTGTGAAATCACGATAAAACTGCTGTTTTAAACTTGCAAAAACATAGAAAAACGCTGTTTTGAACTATTCAAAATGACAAAATCATGTTTCTTTCGTGTGAAACGGCGATTTATGAGAAATGACGATAAAATTGCTGTTTTAAACTTGCAAAAACATAGAAAAACGCTGTTTTGAACTATTTAAACTGACAAATTCATGTTTCTTTTGTGCGAAATTATTCAAACTGACAAATTCATAAAATTGCTGTTTTAAACTTGCAAAAACATAGAAAAACGCTGTTTTCAACTATTCAAACTGATAAATTCATGTTTCTTTCGTTCAAAACGGTGGATTTTTGTGAAATCACTATAAAACTGCTGTTTTAAACTTGCAAAAACATAGAAAAACGCTGTTTTGAACTATTCAAACTGACAAATTCATGTTTCTTTCGTGCGAAACGGCGATTTATGAGAAATGACGATAAAATTGCTGTTTTAAAGTTGCAAAAACATAGAAAAACGCTGTTTTGAACTATTCAAACTGACAAACTCATGTTTCTTTCGTGCGAAACGGCGATTTATGAGAAATGACGATAAAATTGCTGTTTTAAACTTGCAATAACATAGAAAAACGCTGTTTTGAACTATTCAAACTGACAAATTCATGTTTCTTTCGTGCGAAACGGCGATTTATGAGAAATGACGATAAAATTGCTGTTTTAAACTTGCAAAAACATAGAAAAACGCTGTTCTGAACTATTCAAACTGATAAATTCATGTTTCTTTAATGCGAAACGGCGATTTATGAGAAATGACGATAAAATTGCTGTTTTAAACTTGCAAAAACATAGAAAAACGCTGTTTTGAACTATTCAAACTGATAAATTCAGGATTCTTTCGTTCGAAACCGTGGATTTTTGTGAAATCACGATAAAACTGCTGTTTTAAACTTGCAAAAACATATTAAAACGCTGTTTTGAACTATTCAAACTGACAAATTCATGTTTCTTTCGTGCGAAACGGCGATTTATGAGAAATGACGGTAAAATTACTCTTTTAAACTTGCAAAAACATAGAAAAACGCTGTTTTGAATTATTTAAATTGACAAATTCATGTTTCTTTCGTTCGAAACGGTGGATTTTTGTGAAATCGCGATAAAACTGCTGTTTTAAACTTTCAAAAACATAGAAAAACGCTATTTTGAACTATTCAAACTGACAAATTAATGTTACGTTCGTGCGAAACGGCGATTTATGAGAAATGACGATAAAATTGCTGTTTTAAACTTGCAAAAACATAGAAAAACGCTGTTTTGAACTATTCAAACTGACAAATTCATGTTTCTATCGTGCGAAACGGTGGATTTTTGTGAAATCACGATAAAACTGCTGTTTTAAATTTGCAAAGAATAGAAAAACGCTGTTTTGAACTATTCAAACTGACAAATTCATGTTTCTTTCGTGCGAAACGGCGATTTATGAGAAATGACGATAAAATTGCTGTTTAAACTTGCAAAAACATAGAAAAACGCTGTTTTTAACTATTCAAACTGATAAATTCAGGATTTTTTCGTTCGAAACCGTGGATTTTTGTGAAATCACGATAAAACTGCTGTTTTAAACTTGCAAAAACATAGAAAAACGCTGTTTTCAACTATTCAAACTGATAAATTCAGGTTTCTTTCGTGCGAAACGGCGATTTATGAGAAATGACGGTAAAATTGCTGTTTTAAACTTGCAAAAACATAGAAAAACGCTGTTTTCAACTATTCAAACTGATAAATTCATGTTTCTGTCGTGCGAAACAGCGATTTATAAGAAATGACGATAAAATTGCTGTTTTAAACTTGCAAAAACATAGAAAAACGCTGTTTTCAACTATTTAAACTGATAAATTCATGTTTCTTTCGTTCGAAACGGTGGATTTGTGTGAAATCACGATAAAACTGCTGTTTTAAACTTGCAAAAACATAGAAAAACGCTGTTTTGAACTATTCAAAATGACAAAATCATGTTTCTTTCGTGTGAAACGGCGATTTATGAGAAATGACGATAAAATTGCTGTTTTAAACTTGCAAAAACATAGAAAAACGCTGTTTTGAACTATTTAAACTGACAAATTCATGTTTCTTTTGTGCGAAATTATTCAAACTGACAAATTCATAAAATTGCTGTTTTAAACTTGCAAAAACATAGAAAAACGCTGTTTTCAACTATTCAAACTGATAAATTCATGTTTCTTTCGTTCAAAACGGTGGATTTTTGTGAAATCACTATAAAACTGCTGTTTTAAACTTGCAAAAACATAGAAAAACGCTGTTTTGAACTATTCAAACTGACAAATTCATGTTTCTTTCGTGCGAAACGGCGATTTATGAGAAATGACGATAAAATTGCTGTTTTAAATTTGCAAAAACATAGAAAAACGCTGTTTTGAACTATTCAATCTGACAAATTCATGTTTCTTTCGTGCGAAAGGGCGATTTATGAGAAATGACGATAAAATTGCTGTTTTAAACTTGCAAAAACATAGGAAAACGCTGTTTTGAACTATTCAAACTGACAAACTCATGTTTCTTTCGTGCGAAACGGCGATTTATGAGAAATGACGATAAAATTGCTGTTTTAAACTTGCAATAACATAGAAAAACGCTGTTTTGAACTATTCAAACTGACAAATTCATGTTTCTTTCGTGCGAAACGGCGATTTATGAGAAATGACGATAAAATTGCTGTTTTAAACTTGCAAAAACATAGAAAAACGCTGTTCTGAACTATTCAAACTGATAAATTCATGTTTCTTTAATGCGAAACGGCGATTTATGAGAAATGACGATAAAATTGCTGTTTTAAACTTGCAAAAACATAGAAAAACGCTGTTTTGAACTATTCAAACTGATAAATTCAGGATTCTTTCGTTCGAAACCGTGGATTTTTGTGAAATCACGATAAAACTGCTGTTTTAAACTTGCAAAAACATATTAAAACGCTGTTTTGAACTATTCAAACTGACAAATTCATGTTTCTTTCGTGCGAAACGGCGATTTATGAGAAATGACGGTAAAATTACTCTTTTAAACTTGCAAAAACATAGAAAAACGCTGTTTTGAATTATTTAAATTGACAAATTCATGTTTCTTTCGTTCGAAACGGTGGATTTTTGTGAAATCGCGATAAAACTGCTGTTTTAAACTTTCAAAAACATAGAAAAACGCTATTTTGAACTATTCAAACTGACAAATTAATGTTACGTTCGTGCGAAACGGCGATTTATGAGAAATGACGATAAAATTGCTGTTTTAAACTTGCAAAAACATAGAAAAACGCTGTTTTGAACTTTTCAAACTGACAAATTCATGTTTCTATCGTGCGAAACGGTGGATTTTTGTGAAATCACGATAAAACTGCAGTTTTAAACTTGCAAAAACATAGAAAAACGCTGTTTTGAACTATTCAAACTGACAAATTCATGTTTCTTTCGTGCGAAACGGCGATTTATGAGAAATGACGGTAAAATTACTCTTTTAAACTTGCAAAAACATAGAAAAACGCTGTTTTGAATTATTCAAATTGACAAATTCATGTTTCTTTCGTTCGAAACGGTGGATTTTTGTGAAATCGCAATAAAATTGCTGTTTTAAACTTGCAAAAACATAGAAAAACGCTATTTTGAACTATTCAAACTGACAAATTCATGTCTCGTTCGTGCGAAACGGCGATTTATGAGAAATGACGATAAAATTGCTGTTTTAAACTTGCAAAAACATAGAAAAACGCTGTTTTGAACTATTCAAACTGACAAATTCAGGTTTCTTTCGTGCGAAACGGCGATTTATAAGAAATGACGATAAAATTGCTGTTTTAAACTTGCAAAAACATAGAAAAACGCTGTTTTGAACTATTCAAACTGACAAATTCATGTTTCTATCGTGCGAAACGGTGGATTTTTGTGAAATCACGATAAAACTGCTGTTTTAAATTTGCAAAGAATAGAAAAACGCTGTTTTGAACTATTCAAACTGACAAATTCATGTTTCTTTCGTGCGAAACGGCGATTTATGAGAAATGACGATAAAATTGCTGTTTAAACTTGCAAAAACATAGAAAAACGCTGTTTTTATCTATTCAAACTGATAAATTCAGGATTTTTTCGTTCGAAACCGTGGATTTTTGTGAAATCACGATAAAACTGCTGTTTTAAACTTGCAAAGACATAGAAAAACGCTGTTTTGAACTATTCAAACTGACAAATTCATGTTTCTTTCGTGCGAAACGGCGATTTATGAGAAATGACGGTAAAATTACTCTTTTAAACTTGCAAAAACATAGAAAACCGCTGTTATGAATTATTTAAATTGACAAATTCATGTTTCTTTCGTTCGAAACGGTAGATTTTTGTGAAATCGCGATAAAACTGCTGTTTTAAACTTTCAAAAACATAGAAAAACGCTATTTTGAACTATTCAAACTGACAAATTAATGTTACGTTCGTGCGAAACGGCGATTTATGAGAAATGACGATAAAATTGCTGTTTTAAACTTGCAAAAACATAGAAAAACGCTGTTTTGAACTATTCAAACTGACAAATTCATGTTTCTTTCGTGCAAAACGGCGATTTATGAGAAATGACGATAAAATTGCTGTTTTAAACTTGCAAAAACATAGAAAAACGCTGTTTTCAAGTATTCAAACTGATAAATTCATGTTTCTTTCGTGTGAAACGGCGATTTATGAGAAATGACGATAAAATTGCTGTTTTAAACTTGCAAAAACATAGAAAAACGCTGTTTTGAACTATTTAAACTGATAAATTCATGTTTCTTTCGTTCGAAACGGTGGATTTGTGTGAAATCACGATAAAACTGCTGTAAAGGTATTTTATTTAATTTATAAAATATTGACAGTATGAAAAATATCTTTATTTTTATATCATTAACAAAACAACAACAACAACAACCGTAACTATTTGATTTTCAAAAAACATTTTAACAACAAAAATACATACTAGATAATACAATTTGTTTGACATGAAAAATGTCATAAAAATATATGGCAGCTGCCACACTCGTCCCCCCCAAAAACAAAATGTCGAATAACAAATATAAATATAATCATAACAAGGGTAATAGCAATAATTAAAAATATAAAGAACAAGGGAAAAAAATAGAAGCGTTATAGTATCCTTTAGTATCAATCAGAGAAGAAAGCTGGTTTTAACCTGTCAATAGAGACTATTTCCTTTTTTGAATTAATATTTAGTGCAAAAAATTTAGGAAAACGTTCAATTACTTCAAAAGGGCCATCATAAGGTTGTTCTAGGGATTTCTTAATGCCATCTTTACGTATAAAAACATGAGAAGTTGTAAATAAATCTTTACTTAAGAATATTTTGGATTTGTTGTGATTATTTACTGGAACTGGCTTTAAATTTGAGATGTAATTTTTAAACTTATTTAAATAATTTGGTAGTTCAGCATCATCTAATTTTTTACTCTTACAAAAAAATTGACCTGGTAAACAAAGTGAAGTTCCATAAACTAATTCAGAAACTGAGCAATTTATTGATTCTTTAGCAGCAGTTCTAATACCTAATAAAACAATTGGTAATATATCAAACCAATTATTATATTTATTATGTGTTTTTAAAGAAGTTTTTAATTGACGGTGAAATCTTTCAACCAACCCATTGGACTGAGGATGATATGCTGTTGTTCTTATTCTGTGTGAACCTAGAGTTTGTGTTAATTGTGTCATTAATCGCGATTCAAACTGTACTCCGCGATCAGTAGTTATGTATGAGGGAACCCCAAAGCGCGAAATCCATCCAGAAATGAAGGCTTTTGCAACAACTTCAGCTGAAATGTCAGTGATAGGAATCGCCTCTGGCCAACGTGTGAATCTATCAATGCAAGTTAAAATATAATGAAATCCATTAGAACAAGGTAAAGGGCCAATTAAATCAATATGGATTTCATCAAATCTAGCTGATGGTAAAGTAAAATTTTCCAATGGCGTTTTTGAATGTTTATTGACTTTTGATTTTTGACATTCTATGCAATTCTTAGTCCATTCTTTTATATCTGTGTTAATATTTTTCCAGACAAATCTGCTTGAAATAAGTTTCTGTGAAGCTTTTATACCAGGATGTGATAAAAAATGTAGTTGCTTGAATATTTGTTTACGAAATATTTTTGGAATGAATGGACGCAATATGCCTGTGGAAGTATCACATGTTATAACCAAATTAGTATTATCTAGTGGAATGTCTTCAAATTTTAATGTTGAATTAGGATTATTTTTCAAAGCCAATAATTCTTGATCTGTAATTTGTAAATTTGCTATTTCTTCATAATCGATATTTTTTGCTATATAAAATGAGTCAATATGAGCACGAGATAAAGTATCAGCGATGATGTTCTCTTTACCAGATATATGTCTAATATCATTTGTGAATTGTAAAATGTAATCTAATTGTCTTAATTCTCTGGGAGAACATGTGTTACAATTCTTTGCTAAAGAATATGTAAGTGGTTTATGATCAGTTAGGATTGTAAATTCGCGTCCTTCCAGGAAATACCGAAATTTCTTTATTGATGCATAAATAGCTAGTAATTCACGGCTAAATGTACTGTATTTAGTTTCTGTTGGTGTTAGAGCACGAGAAAAAAAAGCAAGTGGTTTCCATGAATTATCAACTAATTGTTGTAAAACTCCTCCTAATCCAGTATTTGAAGCGTCTACCATAACGATAATAGGGGCATTTGGTTGCGGAAAACTTAAAGTAACTTTTTTAATTATCGTTTTTTTAATATTTTTAAATGACAATAATGCAAGTGCATCCCAACTGACTGATTTGTTACCATTTTTAGAGTTATCTATTAACTTATTGATAGGTTGTAATATAGAAGCGCATTTAGGAATGAATCTATGGTAGAAGTTAATTAAACCTAAAAATTTTCGTAACTCGCGTTGTGTTTTTGGTAAAGGAAATTCTTGGATTGCCAATATCTTTTCAGGTAAAGGGGTTATGCCGTCTTTAGAGATATGATGTCCTAAAAAATTTATTTCGGTTTTACCAAATTCACATTTTTTTTCATTTATTAAGATGCCAAATTTCTGTAAACGATTAAAAATTAAATTTAAGTGTAATTTGTGTTCTTCTATATTTTTACTGGAAATTAACAAATCGTCAATATATGCAAAACAAAAATTAAATCCCTGAATTACCTGGTCAATAAACCTCTGAAAAGTTTGAGCGCTATTTCGAAGGCCAAAGGGCATAAATATATATTCGTATAATCCAAATGGGGTACTTATTGCTGTCTTAGGAATAGCTGAAGGGTCCATTGGAATTTGATTATAAGCTTTTACTAAATCGATTTTAGAAAATATAGTAGTATTGTGTAAATTATAGCTACAATCTTGTATGTGAGGAATAGGGTAGCGGTCGGGAACTGTAATATTATTCAATTCGCGGTAATCTCCACATGGACGCCATTCTACATTATCCTTCTTTTTAACCATGTGAAGTGCTGAAGACCAGCAACTGGAAGAGGGTCTAATAATTCCTTGTTTAAGTAAAGAATCGAATTCATTTTTTGCAATAAATAATCGTTCTGGGTCTAATCTACGAGGTCGCGAAAAAACAGGTGAACCTGTTGTTATAATGTCGTGTTTAATTGAATGTTTGATTTGGCGATCCTGTGTTAATGGGTTTGTCAAAGAAGGAAATTGTGATAAGATATATTTGAAAGGACAGTATTGTTCAGTTTCATTATTAGTTGCTTTATTAATATTTTGAATTTCTAAATTGGATAATGAGAATTGGTCAATAGATTTGATTGATAAAATTTTATGACGTATGTCAACTATCAAATTAAAAAAACTTAAGAAATCAGCTCCAATAATTGAATTTTTAATGTCAGCGATTATGAAATTCCATGTAAACCTTTTATTTAAATCAAAATCTAAAGTAAGAGTTTTTGATCCGTATGTTGGAATGGAAGAATTATTGACAGCTTGTAATGATAGAGATTGTTTATGTAAATTTTGATGTGATTGATACTTAAGAATACTAACCTCAGCTCCAGTATCAACTAGGAAACGATGTCCCGTAGTTTTATCTGTTATGTAGAACAAATTTTGTCTCTTTGTAGGAGTTAATTGTGTGCTTGAAAGAAGAGGACAATTATTAGAGTTATTGTTAAATTTATACTTGTTATACGAACTTATAGGAGTAGGGGCCAATGAATCCTTAAAGCGACACGGTGGTGTACATTTTCTTGCTGCAGTGCCAAAATTGAAATGATACCAACATAGATCGGAAGATATATGATTGTTAGGGAAGGTCTTGTCATTTTTTAATGTAGATATAAGTTTCTTAATTTCCAAAACTTCTTTTTTTAGAATGTTCAATTCTGAATCTTTTATTGAAGAGGCCGAAATTGTTGGGGTTGAAATCTCCAAAATTTTGTCCGCGATAAGACTTTTTTGCTCTAAGGAAGTGCCAATAGAAGACGCCAATACTATCTGTACGTTAGTTGGTAATTTTTGAATAAAAAGTTCTTCTAAAATAGAGTTGTCCAAAGTTTTGTTGTTTACCAAACGTTTCATTTGTCGCAAAATTTGGGAAGGTTTTTGGTCTCCAATATCAACTGAAGATAATAATTTTTGTAATTTTTTCTTCTCTGAAAGGGAAGTTCGCTCTATTAAAGCTTCTTTGAGAACATCAAATGGATTGATTGATGGTGGATCTATAATGATATCCCTGATTTCTGATGCATACTCCGGGCACAAGGAAGAAATAACTTGATTGAATTTTGTAGTTTGATTTCTTACATTATTATTTTTAAAAATGGCTTCAACTTGCGCAAACCATAATTCGGCATCATTTGGCCAAAAAACAGGTAGTTTAACAGAATGTGCAGCTACTAGTTGTGGTTCAATTTCAATATTTGGAAAATTCGACACTGAGGGCGAAGTTTGGTCCATTTTAAATATATAAGGTGCGGCTTGCGTCGGGGTCACCAATTTGTAAAGGTATTTTATTTAATTTATAAAATATTGACAGTATGAAAAATATCTTTATTTTTATATCATTAACAAAACAACAACAACAACAACCGTAACTATTTGATTTTCAAAAAACATTTTAACAACAAAAATACATACTAGATAATACAATTTGTTTGACATGAAAAATGCCATAAAAATATATGGCAGCTGCCACACTGCTGTTTTAAACTTGCAAAAACATAGAAAAACGCTGTTTTGAACTATTTAAACTGACAAATTCATGTTTCTTTTATGCGAAATTATTCAAACTGACAAATTTATAAAATTGCTGTTTTAAACTTGCAAAAACATAGAAAAACGCTGTTTTGAACTATTCAAACTGACAAATTCATGTTTCATTCGTGCGAAACGGCGATTTATGAGAAATGACGGTAAAATTACTCTTTTAAACTTGCAAAAACATAGAAAAACGCTGTTTTGAATTATTCAAATCGACAAATTCATGTTTCTTTCGTTCGAAACGGTGGATTTTTGTGAAATCGCAATAAAATTGCTGTTTTAAACTTGCAAAAACATAGAAAAACGCTATTTTGAACTATTCAAACTGACAAATTCATGTCTCGTTCGTGCGAAACGGCGATTTATGAGAAATGACGATAAAATTGCTGTTTTAAACTTGCAAAAACATAGAAAAACGCTGTTTTGAACTATTCAAACTGACAAATTCAGGTTTCTTTCGTGCGAAACGGCGATTTATAAGAAATGACGATAAAATTGCTGTTTTAAACTTGCAAAAACATAGAAAAACGCTGTTTTGAACTATTCAAACTGAAAAATTCATGTTTCTATCGTGCGAAACGGTGGATTTTTGTGAAATCACGATAAAACTGCTGTTTTAAATTTGCAAAGAATAGAAAAACGCTGTTTTGAACTATTCAAACTGACAAATTCATGTTTCTTTCGTGCGAAACGGCGATTTATGAGAAATGACGATAAAATTGCTGTTTGAACTTGCAAAAACATAGAAAAACGCTGTTTTGAACTATTCAAACTGATAAATTCAGGATTCTTTCGTTCGAAACCGTGGATTTTTGTGAAATCACGATAAAACTGCTGTTTTAAACTTGAAAAAACATAGAAAAACGCTGTTTTGAACTATTCAAACTGACAAATTCATGTTTCTTTCGTGCGAAACGGCGATTTATGAGAAATGACGGTAAAGTTACTCTTTTAAACTTGCAAAAACATAGAAAAACGCTGTTATGAATTATTTAAATTGACAAATTCATGTTTCTTTCGTTCGAAACGGTGGATTTTTGTGAAATCGCGATAAAACTGCTGTTTTAAACTTTCAAAAACATAGAAAAACGCTATTTTGAACTATTCAAACTGACAAATTAGTGTTACGTTCGTGCGAAACGGCGATTTATGAGAAATGACGATAAAATTGCTGTTTTAAACTTGCAAAAACATAGAAAAACGCTGTTTTGAACTATTCAAACTGACAAATTCATGTTTCTTTCGTGCAAAACGGCGATTTATGAGAAATGACGATAAAATTGCTGTTTTAAACTTGCAAAAACATAGAAAAACGCTGTTTTCAAGTATTCAAACTGATAAATTCATGTTTCTTTCGTGTGAAACGGCGATATATGAGAAATGACGATAAAATTGCTGTTTTAAACTTGCAAAAACATAGAAAAACGCTGTTTTGAACTATTTAAACTGATAAATTCATGTTTCTTTCGTTCGAAACGGTGGATTTGTGTGAAATCACGATAAAACTGCTGTTTTAAACTTGCAAAAACATAGAAAAACGCTGTTTTGAACTATTTAAACTGACAAATTCATGTTTCTTTTATGCGAAATTATTCAAACTGACAAATTCATAAAATTGCTGTTTTAAACTTGCAAAAACATAGAAAAACGCTGTTTTGAACTATTCAAACTGACAAATTCATGTTTCTTTCGTGCGAAACGGCGATTTATGAGAAATGACGGTAAAATTACTCTTTTAAACTTGCAAAAACATAGAAAAACGCTGTTTTGAATTATTCAAATCGACAAATTCATGTTTCTTACGTGCGAAACGGCGATTTATGAGAAATGACGATAAAATTGCTGTTTTAAACTTGCAAAAACATAGAAAAACGCTGTTTTGAACTATTCAAACTGACAAACTCATGTTTCTTTCGTGCGAAACGGCGATTTATGAGAAATGACGATAAAATTGCTGTTTTAAACTTGCAAAAACATAGAAAAACGCTGTTTTCAACTATTTAAACTGATAAATTCAGGTTTCTTTCGTGCGAAACGGCGATTTATGAGAAATGACGATAAAATTGCTGTTTTAAACTTGCAAAAACACAGAAAAACGCTGTTTTCAACAATTCAAACTGATAAATTCATGTTTCTTTCGTGCGAAACGGCGATTTATGAGAAATGACAATAAAATTGCTGTTTTAAACTTGCAAAAACATAGAAAAACGCTGTTTTGAACTATTCAAGTTGACAAATTCATGTTTCTTTCGTGCGAGACGGCGATTTATGAGAAATGACGATTAAATTGCTGTTTTAAACTTGCAAAAACATAGAAAAACGCTGTTTTCAACTATTCAAACTGATAAATTCTTGTTTCTTTCGTGCAAAACGGCGATTTATGAGAAACGACGATAAAATTGCTAATTTAAACTTGCAAAAACATAGAAAAACGCTGTTTTGAACTATTCAAACTGATAAATTCAGATTTCTTTCGTTCGAAACGGTGGATTTTTGTGAAATCGCGATAAAACTGCTGTTTTAAACTTGCAAAAATATAGAAAAACGCTGTTTTGAACTATTCAAACTGACAAATTCATGTTTCGTTCGTGCGAATCGGCGATTTATGAGAAATGACGATAAAATTTCTGTTTTAAACTTGCAATAACATAAAAAAACGCTGTTTTGAACTATTCAAACTGACAAATTCATGTTTCTTTCGTGCGAAACGGCGATTTATGAGAAATCACGATAAAATTGCTGTTTTAAACTTGCAAAAACATAGAAAAACGCTGTTTTGAACTATTTAAACTGACAAATTCATGTTTCTTTTGTGCGAAATTATTCAAACTGACAAATTCATAAAATTGCTGTTTTAAACTTGCAAAAACATAGAAAAACGCTGTTTTCAACTATTAAAACTGATAAATTCATGTTTCTTTCGTTCAAAACGGTGGATTTTTGTGAAATCACTATAAAACTGCTGTTTTAAACTTGCAAAAACATAGAAAAACGCTGTTTTGAACTATTCAAACTGACAAATTCATGTTTCTTTCGTGCGAAACGGCGATTTATGAGAAATGACGATAAAATTGCTGTTTTAAATTTGCAAAAACATAGAAAAACGCTGTTTTGAACTATTCAATCTGACAAATTCATGTTTCTTTCGTGCGAAAGGGCGATTTATGAGAAATGACGATAAAATTGCTGTTTTAAACTTGCAAAAACATAGAAAAACGCTGTTTTGAACTATTCAAACTGACAAACTCATGTTTCTTTCGTGTGAAACGGCGATTTATGAGAAATGACGATAAAATTGCTGTTTTAAACTTGCAATAACATAGAAAAACGCTGTTTTGAACTATTCAACCTGACAAATTCATGTTTCTTTCGTGCGAAACGGCGATTTATGAGAAATGACGATAAAATTGCTGTTTTAAACTTGCAAAAACATAGAAAAACGCTGTTTTGAATTATTTAAATTGACAAATTCATGTTTCTTTCGTTCGAAACGGTGGATTTTTGTGAAATCGCGATAAAACTGCTGTTTTAAACTTTCAAAAACATAGAAAAACGCTATTTTGAACTATTCAAACTGACAAATTAATGTTACGTTCGTGCGAAATGGCGATTTATGAGAAATGACGATAAAATTGCTGTTTTAAACTTGCAAAAACATAGAAAAACGCTGTTTTTAACTATTCAAACTGACAAATTCATGTTTCTATCGTGCGAAACGGTGGATTTTTGTGAAATCACGATAAAACTGCAGTTTTAAACTTGCAAAAACATAGAAAAACGCTGTTTTGAACTATTCAAACTGACAAATTCATGTTTCTTTCGTGCGAAACGGCGATTTATGAGAAATGACGGTAAAATTACTCTTTTAAACTTGCAAAAACATAGAAAAACGCTGTTTTGAATTATTCAAATTGACAAATTCATGTTTCTTTCGTTCGAAACGGTGGATTTTTGTGAAATCGCAATAAAATTGCTGTTTTAAACTTGCAAAAACATAGAAAAACGCTATTTTGAACTATTCAAACTGACAAATTCATGTCTCGTTCGTGCGAAACGGCGATTTATGAGAAATGACGATAAAATTGCTGTTTTAAACTTGCAAAAACATAGAAAAACGCTGTTTTCAACTATTCAAACTGATAAATTCAGGTTTCTTTCGTGCGAAATGGCGATTTATGAGAAATGACGATAAAATTGCTGTTTTAAACTTGCAAAAACACAGAAAAACGCTGTTTTCAACAATTCAAACTGATAAATTCATGTTTCTTTCGTGCGAAACGGCGATTTATGAGAAATGACAATAAAATTGCTGTTTTAAACTTGCAAAAACATAGAAAAACGCTGTTTTGAACTATTCAAACTGATAAATTCAGGTTTCTTTCGTTCGAAACGGTGGATTTTTGTGAAATCGCGATAAAACTGCTGTTTTAAACTTGCAAAAATATAGAAAAACGCTGTTTTGAACTATTCAAACTGACAAATTCATGTTTCGTTCGTGCTAATCGGCGATTTATGAGAAATGACGATAAAATTGCTGTTTTAAACTTGCAATAACATAGAAAAACGCTGTTTTGAACTATTCAAACTGACAAATTCATGTTTCTTTCGTGCGAAACGGCGAATTATGAGAAATCACGATAAAATTGCTGTTTTAAACTTGCAAAAACATAGAAAAACGCTGTTTTCAACTATTCAAACTGATAAATTCATGTTTCTTTCGTGCAAAACGGCGATTTATGAGAAACGACGATAAAATTGCTAATTTAAACTTGCAAAAACATAGAAAAACGTTGTTTTGAACTATTCAAACTGATAAATTCAGGTTTCTTTCGTTCGAAACGGTGGATTTTTGTGAAATCGCGATAAAACTGCTGTTTTAAACTTGCAAAAACATAGAAAAACACTGTTTTGAACTATTCAAACTGACAAATTCATGTTTCGTTCGTGCGAAACGGCGATTTATGAGAAATGACGATAAAATTGCTGTTTTAAACTTGCAAAAACATAGAAAAACGCTGTTTTGAACTATTAAAACTGACAAATTCATGTTTCTATCGTGCGAAACGGTGGATTTTTGTGAAATCACGATAAAACTGCTGTTTTAAACTTGCAAAAAATAGAAAAACGCTGTTTTCAACTAATCAAACTGATAAATTCAGGTTTCTTTCGTGCGAAACGGCGATTTATGAGAAATGACGATAAAATTGCTGTTTTAAACTTGCAAAAACATAAAAAACGCTGTTTTGAACTATTCAAACTGACAAACTCATGTTTCTTTTGTGCGAAACGGCGATTTATGAGAAATGACGATAAAATTGCTGTTTTAAACTTGCAAAAACATAGAAAAACGCTGTTTTCAACTATTCAAACTGATAAATTAAGGTTTCTTTCGTGCGAAACGGCGATTTATGAGAAATGACGATAAAATTGCTGTTTTAAACTTGCAAAAACACAGAAAAACGCTGTTTTCAACAATTCAAACTGATAAATTCATGTTTCTTTCGTGCGAAACGGCGATTTATGAGAAATGACAATAAAATTGCTGTTTTAAACTTGCAAAAACATAGAAAAACGCTGTTTTGAACTATTCAAGTTGACAAATTCATGTTTCTTTCGTGCGAGACGGCGATTTATGAGAAATGACGATAAAATTGCTGTTTTAAACTTGCAAAAACATAGAAAAACGCTGTTTTGAACTATTCAAACTGACAAACTCATGTTTCTTTCGTGCGAAACGGCGATTTATGAGAAATGACGATAAAATTGCTGTTTTAAACTTGCAAAAACATAGAAAAACGCTGTTTTGAACTATTCAACCTGACAAATTCATGTTTCTTTTGTGCGAAACGGCGATTTATGAGAAATGACGATAAAATTGCTGTTTTAAACTTGCAAAAACATAGAAAAACGCTGTTTTGAATTATTTAAATTGACAAATTCATGTTTCTTTCGTTCGAAACGGTGGATTTTTGTGAAATCGCGATAAAACTGCTGTTTTAAACTTTCAAAAACATAGAAACACGCTATTTTGAACTATTCAAACTGACAAATTAATGTTACGTTCGTGCGAAATGGCGATTTATGAGAAATGACGATAAAATTGCTGTTTTAAACTTGCAAAAACATAGAAAAACGCTGTTTTTAACTATTCAAACTGACAAATTCATGTTTCTATCGTGCGAAACGGTGGATTTTTGTGAAATCACGATAAAACTGCAGTTTTAAACTTGCAAAAACATAGAAAAACGCTGTTTTGAACTATTCAAACTGACAAATTCATGTTTCTTTCGTGCGAAACGGCGATTTATGAGAAATGACGGTAAAATTACTCTTTTAAACTTGCAAAAACATAGAAAAACGCTGTTTTGAATTATTCAAATTGACAAATTCATGTTTCTTTCGTTCGAAACGGTGGATTTTTGTGAAATCGCAATAAAATTGCTGTTTTAAACTTGCAAAAACATAGAAAAAACGCTATTTTGAACTATTCAAACTGACAAATTCATGTCTCGTTCGTGCGAAACGGCGATTTATGAGAAATGACGATAAAATTGCTGTTTTAAACTTGCAAAAACATAGAAAAACGCTGTTTTCAACTATTCAAACTGATAAATTCAGGTTTCTTTCGTGCGAAATGGCGATTTATGAGAAATGACGATAAAATTGCTGTTTTAAACTTGCAAAAACACAGAAAAACGCTGTTTTCAACAATTCAAACTGATAAATTCATGTTTCTTTCGTGCGAAACGGCGATTTATGAGAAATGACAATAAAATTGCTGTTTTAAACTTGCAAAAACATAGAAAAACGCTGTTTTGAACTATTCAAACTGATAAATTCAGGTTTCTTTCGTTCGAAACGGTGGATTTTTGTGAAATCGCGATAAAACTGCTGTTTTAAACTTGCAAAAATATAGAAAAACGCTGTTTTGAACTATTCAAACTGACAAATTCATGTTTCGTTCGTGCTAATCGGCGATTTATGAGAAATGACGATAAAATTGCTGTTTTAAACTTGCAATAACATAGAAAAACGCTGTTTTGAACTATTCAAACTGACAAATTCATGTTTCTTTCGTGCGAAACGGCGAATTATGAGAAATCACGATAAAATTGCTGTTTTAAACTTGCAAAAACATAGAAAAACGCTGTTTTCAACTATTCAAACTGATAAATTCATGTTTCTTTCGTGCAAAACGGCGATTTATGAGAAACGACGATAAAATTGCTAATTTAAACTTGCAAAAACATAGAAAAACGTTGTTTTGAACTATTCAAACTGATAAATTCAGGTTTCTTTCGTTCGAAACGGTGGATTTTTGTGAAATCGCGATAAAACTGCTGTTTTAAACTTGCAAAAACATAGAAAAACACTGTTTTGAACTATTCAAACTGACAAATTCATGTTTCGTTCGTGCGAAACGGCGATTTATGAGAAATGACGATAAAATTGCTGTTTTAAACTTGCAAAAACATAGAAAAACGCTGTTTTGAACTATTAAAACTGACAAATTCATGTTTCTATCGTGCGAAACGGTGGATTTTTGTGAAATCACGATAAAACTGCTGTTTTAAACTTGCAAAAAATAGAAAAACGCTGTTTTCAACTAATCAAACTGATAAATTCAGGTTTCTTTCGTGCGAAACGGCGATTTATGAGAAATGACGATAAAATTGCTGTTTTAAACTTGCAAAAACATAAAAAACGCTGTTTTGAACTATTCAAACTGACAAACTCATGTTTCTTTTGTGCGAAACGGCGATTTATGAGAAATGACGATAAAATTGCTGTTTTAAACTTGCAAAAACATAGAAAAACGCTGTTTTCAACTATTCAAACTGATAAATTAAGGTTTCTTTCGTGCGAAACGGCGATTTATGAGAAATGACGATAAAATTGCTGTTTTAAACTTGCAAAAACACAGAAAAACGCTGTTTTCAACAATTCAAACTGATAAATTCATGTTTCTTTCGTGCGAAACGGCGATTTATGAGAAATGACAATAAAATTGCTGTTTTAAACTTGCAAAAACATAGAAAAACGCTGTTTTGAACTATTCAAGTTGACAAATTCATGTTTCTTTCGTGCGAGACGGCGATTTATGAGAAATGACGATAAAATTGCTGTTTTAAACTTGCAAAAACATAGAAAAACGCTGTTTTGAACTATTCAAACTGACAAACTCATGTTTCTTTCGTGCGAAACGGCGATTTATGAGAAATGACGATAAAATTGCTGTTTTAAACTTGCAAAAACATAGAAAAACGCTGTTTTGAACTATTCAACCTGACAAATTCATGTTTCTTTTGTGCGAAACGGCGATTTATGAGAAATGACGATAAAATTGCTGTTTTAAACTTGCAAAAACATAGAAAAACGCTGTTTTGAATTATTTAAATTGACAAATTCATGTTTCTTTCGTTCGAAACGGTGGATTTTTGTGAAATCGCGATAAAACTGCTGTTTTAAACTTTCAAAAACATAGAAACACGCTATTTTGAACTATTCAAACTGACAAATTAATGTTACGTTCGTGCGAAATGGCGATTTATGAGAAATGACGATAAAATTGCTGTTTTAAACTTGCAAAAACATAGAAAAACGCTGTTTTTAACTATTCAAACTGACAAATTCATGTTTCTATCGTGCGAAACGGTGGATTTTTGTGAAATCACGATAAAACTGCAGTTTTAAACTTGCAAAAACATAGAAAAACGCTGTTTTGAACTATTCAAACTGACAAATTCATGTTTCTTTCGTGCGAAACGGCGATTTATGAGAAATGACGGTAAAATTACTCTTTTAAACTTGCAAAAACATAGAAAAACGCTGTTTTGAATTATTCAAATTGACAAATTCATGTTTCTTTCGTTCGAAACGGTGGATTTTTGTGAAATCGCAATAAAATTGCTGTTTTAAACTTGCAAAAACATAGAAAAACGCTATTTTGAACTATTCAAACTGACAAATTCATGTCTCGTTCGTGCGAAACGGCGATTTATGAGAAATGACGATAAAATTGCTGTTTTAAACTTGCAAAAACATAGAAAAACGCTGTTTTCAACTATTCAAACTGATAAATTCAGGTTTCTTTCGTGCGAAACGGCGATTTATGAGAAATGACGATAAAATTGCTGTTTTAAACTTGCAAAAACACAGAAAAACGCTGTTTTCAACAATTCAAACTGATAAATTCATGTTTCTTTCGTGCGAAACGGCGATTTATGAGAAATGACAATAAAATTGCTGTTTTAAACTTGCAAAAACATAGAAAAAACGCTGTTTTGAACTATTCAAGTTGACAAATTCATGTTTCTTTCGTGCGAGACGGCGATTTATAAGAAATGACAATTAAATTGCTGTTTTAAACTTGCAAAAACATAGAAAAACGCAGTTTTCAACTACTCAAACTGATAAATTCTTGTTTCTTTCGTGCAAAACGGCGATTTATGAGAAACGACGATAAAATTGCTAATTTAAACTTGCAAAAACATAGAAAAACGCTGTTTTGAACTATTCAAACTGATAAATTCAGGTTTCTTTCGTTCGAAACGGTGGATTTTTGTGAAATCGCGATAAAACTGCTGTTTTAAACTTGCAAAAATATAGAAAAACGCTGTTTTGAACTATTCAAACTGACAAATTCATGTTTCGTTCGTGCTAATCGGCGATTTATGAGAAATGACGATAAAATTGCTGTTTTAAACTTGCAATAACATAGAAAAACGCTGTTTTGAACTATTCAAACTGACAAATTCATGTTTCTTTCGTGCGAAACGGCGATTTATGAGAAATCACGATAAAATTGCTGTTTTAAACTTGCAAAAACATATAAAAACGCTGTTTTGAACTATTTAAACTGACAAATTCATGTTTCTTTAGTGCGAAATTATTCAAACTGACAAATTCATAAAATTGCTGTTTTAAACTTGCAAAAACATAGAAAAACGCTGTTTTCAACTATTAAAACTGATAAATTCATGTTTCTTTCGTTCAAAACGGTGGATTTTTGTGAAATCACTATAAAACTGCTGTTTTAAACTTGCAAAAACATAGAAAAACGCTGTTTTGAACTATTCAAACTGACAAATTCATGTTTCTTTCGTGCGAAACGGCGATTTATGAGAAATGACGATAAAATTGCTGTTTTAAATTTGCAAAAACATAGAAAAACGCTGTTTTGAACTATTCAATCTGACAAATTCATGTTTCTTTCGTGCGAAAGGGCGATTTATGAGAAATGACGGTAAAGTTACTCTTTTAAACTTGCAAAAACATAGAAAAACGCTGTTTTGAATTATTCAAATCGACAAATTCATGTTTCTTTCGTTCGAAACGGTGGATTTTTGTGAAATCGCAATAAAATTGCTGTTTTAAACTTGCAAAAACATAGAAAAACGCTATTTTGAACTATTCAAACTGACAAATTCATGTCTCGTTCGTGCGAAACGGCGATTTATGAGAAATGACGATAAAATTGCTGTTTTAAACTTGCAAAAACATAGAAAAACGCTGTTTTGAACTATTCAAACTGACAAATTCAGGTTTCTTTCGTGCGAAACGGCGATTTATAAGAAATGACGATAAAATTGCTGTTTTAAACTTGCAAAAACATAGAAAAACGCTGTTTTGAACTATTCAAACTGAAAAATTCATGTTTCTATCGTGCGAAACGGTGGATTTTTGTGAAATCACGATAAAACTGCTGTTTTAAATTTGCAAAGAATAGAAAAACGCTGTTTTGAACTATTCAAACTGACAAATTCATGTTTCTTTCGTGCGAAACGGCGATTTATGAGAAATGACGATAAAATTGCTGTTTGAACTTGCAAAAACATAGAAAAACGCTGTTTTGAACTATTCAAACTGATAAATTCAGGATTCTTTCGTTCGAAACCGTGGATTTTTGTGAAATCACGATAAAACTGCTGTTTTAAACTTGAAAAAACATAGAAAAACGCTGTTTTGAACTATTCAAACTGACAAATTCATGTTTCTTTCGTGCGAAACGGCGATTTATGAGAAATGACGGTAAAGTTACTCTTTTAAACTTGCAAAAACATAGAAAAACGCTGTTATGAATTATTTAAATTGACAAATTCATGTTTCTTTCGTTCGAAACGGTGGATTTTTGTGAAATCGCGATAAAACTGCTGTTTTAAACTTTCAAAAACATAGAAAAACGCTATTTTGAACTATTCAAACTGACAAATTAGTGTTACGTTCGTGCGAAACGGCGATTTATGAGAAATGACGATAAAATTGCTGTTTTAAACTTGCAAAAACATAGAAAAACGCTGTTTTGAACTATTCAAACTGACAAATTCATGTTTCTTTCGTGCAAAACGGCGATTTATGAGAAATGACGATAAAATTGCTGTTTTAAACTTGCAAAAACATAGAAAAACGCTGTTTTCAAGTATTCAAACTGATAAATTCATGTTTCTTTCGTGTGAAACGGCGATATATGAGAAATGACGATAAAATTGCTGTTTTAAACTTGCAAAAACATAGAAAAAACGCTGTTTTGAACTATTTAAACTGATAAATTCATGTTTCTTTCGTTCGAAACGGTGGATTTGTGTGAAATCACGATAAAACTGCTGTTTTAAACTTGCAAAAACATAGAAAAACGCTGTTTTGAACTATTTAAACTGACAAATTCATGTTTCTTTTATGCGAAATTATTCAAACTGACAAATTCATAAAATTGCTGTTTTAAACTTGCAAAAACATAGAAAAACGCTGTTTTGAACTATTCAAACTGACAAATTCATGTTTCTTTCGTGCGAAACGGCGATTTATGAGAAATGACGGTAAAATTACTCTTTTAAACTTGCAAAAACATAGAAAAACGCTGTTTTGAATTATTCAAATCGACAAATTCATGTTTCTTACGTGCGAAACGGCGATTTATGAGAAATGACGATAAAATTGCTGTTTTAAACTTGCAAAAACATAGAAAAACGCTGTTTTGAACTATTCAAACTGACAAACTCATGTTTCTTTCGTGCGAAACGGCGATTTATGAGAAATGACGATAAAATTGCTGTTTTAAACTTGCAAAAACATAGAAAAACGCTGTTTTCAACTATTTAAACTGATAAATTCAGGTTTCTTTCGTGCGAAACGGCGATTTATGAGAAATGACGATAAAATTGCTGTTTTAAACTTGCAAAAACACAGAAAAACGCTGTTTTCAACAATTCAAACTGATAAATTCATGTTTCTTTCGTGCGAAACGGCGATTTATGAGAAATGACAATAAAATTGCTGTTTACAACTTGCAAAAACATAGAAAAACGCTGTTTTGAACTATTCAAGTTGACAAATTCATGTTTCTTTCGTGCGAGACGGCGATTTATGAGAAATGACGATTAAATTGCTGTTTTAAACTTGCAAAAACATAGAAAAACGCTGTTTTCAACTATTCAAACTGATAAATTCTTGTTTCTTTCGTGCAAAACGGCGATTTATGAGAAACGACGATAAAATTGCTAATTTAAACTTGCAAAAACATAGAAAAACGCTGTTTTGAACTATTCAAACTGATAAATTCAGGTTTCTTTCGTTCGAAACGGTGGATTTTTGTGAAATCGCGATAAAACTGCTGTTTTAAACTTGCAAAAATATAGAAAAACGCTGTTTTGAACTATTCAAACTGACAAATTCATGTTTCGTTCGTGCGAATCGGCGATTTATGAGAAATGACGATAAAATTTCTGTTTTAAACTTGCAATAACATAAAAAAACGCTGTTTTGAACTATTCAAACTGACAAATTCATGTTTCTTTCGTGCGAAACGGCGATTTATGAGAAATCACGATAAAATTGCTGTTTTAAACTTGCAAAAACATAGAAAAACGCTGTTTTGAACTATTTAAACTGACAAATTCATGTTTCTTTTGTGCGAAATTATTCAAACTGACAAATTCATAAAATTGCTGTTTTAAACTTGCAAAAACATAGAAAAACGCTGTTTTCAACTATTAAAACTGATAAATTCATGTTTCTTTCGTTCAAAACGGTGGATTTTTGTGAAATCACTATAAAACTGCTGTTTTAAACTTGCAAAAACATAGAAAAACGCTGTTTTGAACTATTCAAACTGACAAATTCATGTTTCTTTCGTGCGAAACGGCGATTTATGAGAAATGACGATAAAATTGCTGTTTTAAATTTGCAAAAACATAGAAAAACGCTGTTTTGAACTATTCAATCTGACAAATTCATGTTTCTTTCGTGCGAAAGGGCGATTTATGAGAAATGACGATAAAATTGCTGTTTTAAACTTGCAAAAACATAGAAAAACGCTGTTTTGAACTATTCAAACTGACAAACTCATGTTTCTTTCGTGTGAAACGGCGATTTATGAGAAATGACGATAAAATTGCTGTTTTAAACTTGCAATAACATAGAAAAAACGCTGTTTTGAACTATTCAACCTGACAAATTCATGTTTCTTTCGTGCGAAACGGCGATTTATGAGAAATGACGATAAAATTGCTGTTTTAAACTTGCAAAAACATAGAAAAACGCTGTTTTGAATTATTTAAATTGACAAATTCATGTTTCTTTCGTTCGAAACGGTGGATTTTTGTGAAATCGCGATAAAACTGCTGTTTTAAACTTTCAAAAACATAGAAAAACGCTATTTTGAACTATTCAAACTGACAAATTAATGTTACGTTCGTGCGAAATGGCGATTTATGAGAAATGACGATAAAATTGCTGTTTTAAACTTGCAAAAACATAGAAAAACGCTGTTTTTAACTATTCAAACTGACAAATTCATGTTTCTATCGTGCGAAACGGTGGATTTTTGTGAAATCACGATAAAACTGCAGTTTTAAACTTGCAAAAACATAGAAAAACGCTGTTTTGAACTATTCAAACTGACAAATTCATGTTTCTTTCGTGCGAAACGGCGATTTATGAGAAATGACGGTAAAATTACTCTTTTAAACTTGCAAAAACATAGAAAAACGCTGTTTTGAATTATTCAAATTGACAAATTCATGTTTCTTTCGTTCGAAACGGTGGATTTTTGTGAAATCGCAATAAAATTGCTGTTTTAAACTTGCAAAAACATAGAAAAACGCTATTTTGAACTATTCAAACTGACAAATTCATGTCTCGTTCGTGCGAAACGGCGATTTATGAGAAATGACGATAAAATTGCTGTTTTAAACTTGCAAAAACATAGAAAAACGCTGTTTTCAACTATTCAAACTGATAAATTCAGGTTTCTTTCGTGCGAAATGGCGATTTATGAGAAATGACGATAAAATTGCTGTTTTAAACTTGCAAAAACACAGAAAAACGCTGTTTTCAACAATTCAAACTGATAAATTCATGTTTCTTTCGTGCGAAACGGCGATTTATGAGAAATGACAATAAAATTGCTGTTTTAAACTTGCAAAAACATAGAAAAACGCTGTTTTGAACTATTCAAACTGATAAATTCAGGTTTCTTTCGTTCGAAACGGTGGATTTTTGTGAAATCGCGATAAAACTGCTGTTTTAAACTTGCAAAAATATAGAAAAACGCTGTTTTGAACTATTCAAACTGACAAATTCATGTTTCGTTCGTGCTAATCGGCGATTTATGAGAAATGACGATAAAATTGCTGTTTTAAACTTGCAATAACATAGAAAAACGCTGTTTTGAACTATTCAAACTGACAAATTCATGTTTCTTTCGTGCGAAACGGCGAATTATGAGAAATCACGATAAAATTGCTGTTTTAAACTTGCAAAAACATAGAAAAACGCTGTTTTCAACTATTCAAACTGATAAATTCATGTTTCTTTCGTGCAAAACGGCGATTTATGAGAAACGACGATAAAATTGCTAATTTAAACTTGCAAAAACATAGAAAAACGTTGTTTTGAACTATTCAAACTGATAAATTCAGGTTTCTTTCGTTCGAAACGGTGGATTTTTGTGAAATCGCGATAAAACTGCTGTTTTAAACTTGCAAAAACATAGAAAAACACTGTTTTGAACTATTCAAACTGACAAATTCATGTTTCGTTCGTGCGAAACGGCGATTTATGAGAAATGACGATAAAATTGCTGTTTTAAACTTGCAAAAACATAGAAAAACGCTGTTTTGAACTATTAAAACTGACAAATTCATGTTTCTATCGTGCGAAACGGTGGATTTTTGTGAAATCACGATAAAACTGCTGTTTTAAACTTGCAAAAAATAGAAAAACGCTGTTTTCAACTAATCAAACTGATAAATTCAGGTTTCTTTCGTGCGAAACGGCGATTTATGAGAAATGACGATAAAATTGCTGTTTTAAACTTGCAAAAACATAGAAAAACGCTGTTTTGAACTATTCAAACTGACAAACTCATGTTTCTTTTGTGCGAAACGGCGATTTATGAGAAATGACGATAAAATTGCTGTTTTAAACTTGCAAAAACATAGAAAAACGCTGTTTTCAACTATTCAAACTGATAAATTAAGGTTTCTTTCGTGCGAAACGGCGATTTATGAGAAATGACGATAAAATTGCTGTTTTAAACTTGCAAAAACACAGAAAAACGCTGTTTTCAACAATTCAAACTGATAAATTCATGTTTCTTTCGTGCGAAACGGCGATTTATGAGAAATGACAATAAAATTGCTGTTTTAAACTTGCAAAAACATAGAAAAACGCTGTTTTGAACTATTCAAGTTGACAAATTCATGTTTCTTTCGTGCGAGACGGCGATTTATGAGAAATGACGATTAAATTGCTGTTTTAAACTTGCAAAAACATAGAAAAACGCTGTTTTCAACTATTCAAACTGATAAATTCTTGTTTCTTTCGTGCAAAACGGCGATTTATGAGAAACGACGATAAAATTGCTAATTTAAACTTGCAAAAACATAGAAAAACGCTGTTTTGAACTATTCAAACTGATAAATTCAGGTTTCTTTCGTTCGAAACGGTGGATTTTTGTGAAATCGCGATAAAACTGCTGTTTTAAACTTGCAAAAATATAGAAAAACGCTGTTTTGAACTATTCAAACTGACAAATTCATGTTTCGTTCGTGCGAATCGGCGATTTATGAGAAATGACGATAAAATTTCTGTTTTAAACTTGCAATAACATAAAAAAACGCTGTTTTGAACTATTCAAACTGACAAATTCATGTTTCTTTCGTGCGAAACGGCGATTTATGAGAAATCACGATAAAATTGCTGTTTTAAACTTGCAAAAACATAGAAAAACGCTGTTTTGAACTATTTAAACTGACAAATTCATGTTTCTTTTGTGCGAAATTATTCAAACTGACAAATTCATAAAATTGCTGTTTTAAACTTGCAAAAACATAGAAAAACGCTGTTTTCAACTATTAAAACTGATAAATTCATGTTTCTTTCGTTCAAAACGGTGGATTTTTGTGAAATCACTATAAAACTGCTGTTTTAAACTTGCAAAAACATAGAAAAACGCTGTTTTGAACTATTCAAACTGACAAATTCATGTTTCTTTCGTGCGAAACGGCGATTTATGAGAAATGACGATAAAATTGCTGTTTTAAATTTGCAAAAACATAGAAAAACGCTGTTTTGAACTATTCAATCTGACAAATTCATGTTTCTTTCGTGCGAAAGGGCGATTTATGAGAAATGACGATAAAATTGCTGTTTTAAACTTGCAAAAACATAGAAAAACGCTGTTTTGAACTATTCAAACTGACAAACTCATGTTTCTTTCGTGTGAAACGGCGATTTATGAGAAATGACGATAAAATTGCTGTTTTAAACTTGCAATAACATAGAAAAACGCTGTTTTGAACTATTCAACCTGACAAATTCATGTTTCTTTCGTGCGAAACGGCGATTTATGAGAAATGACGATAAAATTGCTGTTTTAAACTTGCAAAAACATAGAAAAACGCTGTTTTGAATTATTTAAATTGACAAATTCATGTTTCTTTCGTTCGAAACGGTGGATTTTTGTGAAATCGCGATAAAACTGCTGTTTTAAACTTTCAAAAACATAGAAAAACGCTATTTTGAACTATTCAAACTGACAAATTAATGTTACGTTCGTGCGAAATGGCGATTTATGAGAAATGACGATAAAATTGCTGTTTTAAACTTGCAAAAACATAGAAAAACGCTGTTTTTAACTATTCAAACTGACAAATTCATGTTTCTATCGTGCGAAACGGTGGATTTTTGTGAAATCACGATAAAACTGCAGTTTTAAACTTGCAAAAACATAGAAAAACGCTGTTTTGAACTATTCAAACTGACAAATTCATGTTTCTTTCGTGCGAAACGGCGATTTATGAGAAATGACGGTAAAATTACTCTTTTAAACTTGCAAAAACATAGAAAAACGCTGTTTTGAATTATTCAAATTGACAAATTCATGTTTCTTTCGTTCGAAACGGTGGATTTTTGTGAAATCGCAATAAAATTGCTGTTTTAAACTTGCAAAAACATAGAAAAACGCTATTTTGAACTATTCAAACTGACAAATTCATGTCTCGTTCGTGCGAAACGGCGATTTATGAGAAATGACGATAAAATTGCTGTTTTAAACTTGCAAAAACATAGAAAAACGCTGTTTTCAACTATTCAAACTGATAAATTCAGGTTTCTTTCGTGCGAAATGGCGATTTATGAGAAATGACGATAAAATTGCTGTTTTAAACTTGCAAAAACACAGAAAAACGCTGTTTTCAACAATTCAAACTGATAAATTCATGTTTCTTTCGTGCGAAACGGCGATTTATGAGAAATGACAATAAAATTGCTGTTTTAAACTTGCAAAAACATAGAAAAACGCTGTTTTGAACTATTCAAACTGATAAATTTAGGTTTCTTTCGTTCGAAACGGTGGATTTTTGTGAAATCGCGATAAAACTGCTGTTTTAAACTTGCAAAAATATAGAAAAACGCTGTTTTGAACTATTCAAACTGACAAATTCATGTTTCGTTCGTGCTAATCGGCGATTTATGAGAAATGACGATAAAATTGCTGTTTTAAACTTGCAATAACATAGAAAAACGCTGTTTTGAACTATTCAAACTGACAAATTCATGTTTCTTTCGTGCGAAACGGCGAATTATGAGAAATCACGATAAAATTGCTGTTTTAAACTTGCAAAAACATAGAAAAACGCTGTTTTCAACTATTCAAACTGATAAATTCATGTTTCTTTCGTGCAAAACGGCGATTTATGAGAAACGACGATAAAATTGCTAATTTAAACTTGCAAAAACATAGAAAAACGTTGTTTTGAACTATTCAAACTGATAAATTCAGGTTTCTTTCGTTCGAAACGGTGGATTTTTGTGAAATCGCGATAAAACTGCTGTTTTAAACTTGCAAAAACATAGAAAAACACTGTTTTGAACTATTCAAACTGACAAATTCATGTTTCGTTCGTGCGAAACGGCGATTTATGAGAAATGACGATAAAATTGCTGTTTTAAACTTGCAAAAACATAGAAAAACGCTGTTTTGAACTATTAAAACTGACAAATTCATGTTTCTATCGTGCGAAACGGTGGATTTTTGTGAAATCACGATAAAACTGCTGTTTTAAACTTGCAAAAAATAGAAAAACGCTGTTTTCAACTAATCAAACTGATAAATTCAGGTTTCTTTCGTGCGAAACGGCGATTTATGAGAAATGACGATAAAATTGCTGTTTTAAACTTGCAAAAACATAGAAAAACGCTGTTTTGAACTATTCAAACTGACAAACTCATGTTTCTTTTGTGCGAAACGGCGATTTATGAGAAATGACGATAAAATTGCTGTTTTAAACTTGCAAAAACATAGAAAAACGCTGTTTTCAACTATTCAAACTGATAAATTAAGGTTTCTTTCGTGCGAAACGGCGATTTATGAGAAATGACGATAAAATTGCTGTTTTAAACTTGCAAAAACACAGAAAAACGCTGTTTTCAACAATTCAAACTGATAAATTCATGTTTCTTTCGTGCGAAACGGCGATTTATGAGAAATGACAATAAAATTGCTGTTTTAAACTTGCAAAAACATAGAAAAACGCTGTTTTGAACTATTCAAGTTGACAAATTCATGTTTCTTTCGTGCGAGACGGCGATTTATGAGAAATGACGATAAAATTGCTGTTTTAAACTTGCAAAAACATAGAAAAACGCTGTTTTGAACTATTCAAACTGACAAACTCATGTTTCTTTCGTGCGAAACGGCGATTTATGAGAAATGACGATAAAATTGCTGTTTTAAACTTGCAAAAACATAGAAAAACGCTGTTTTGAACTATTCAACCTGACAAATTCATGTTTCTTTCGTGCGAAACGGCGATTTATGAGAAATGACGATAAAATTGCTGTTTTAAACTTGCAAAAACATAGAAAAACGCTGTTTTGAATTATTTAAATTGACAAATTCATGTTTCTTTCGTTCGAAACGGTGGATTTTTGTGAAATCGCGATAAAACTGCTGTTTTAAACTTTCAAAAACATAGAAACACGCTATTTTGAACTATTCAAACTGACAAATTAATGTTACGTTCGTGCGAAATGGCGATTTATGAGAAATGACGATAAAATTGCTGTTTTAAACTTGCAAAAACATAGAAAAACGCTGTTTTTAACTATTCAAACTGACAAATTCATGTTTCTATCGTGCGAAACGGTGGATTTTTGTGAAATCACGATAAAACTGCAGTTTTAAACTTGCAAAAACATAGAAAAACGCTGTTTTGAACTATTCAAACTGACAAATTCATGTTTCTTTCGTGCGAAACGGCGATTTATGAGAAATGACGGTAAAATTACTCTTTTAAACTTGCAAAAACATAGAAAAACGCTGTTTTGAATTATTCAAATTGACAAATTCATGTTTCTTTCGTTCGAAACGGTGGATTTTTGTGAAATCGCAATAAAATTGCTGTTTTAAACTTGCAAAAACATAGAAAAACGCTATTTTGAACTATTCAAACTGACAAATTCATGTCTCGTTCGTGCGAAACGGCGATTTATGAGAAATGACGATAAAATTGCTGTTTTAAACTTGCAAAAACATAGAAAAACGCTGTTTTCAACTATTCAAACTGATAAATTCAGGTTTCTTTCGTGCGAAACGGCGATTTATGAGAAATGACGATAAAATTGCTGTTTTAAACTTGCAAAAACACAGAAAAACGCTGTTTTCAACAATTCAAACTGATAAATTCATGTTTCTTTCGTGCGAAACGGCGATTTATGAGAAATGACAATAAAATTGCTGTTTTAAACTTGCAAAAACATAGAAAAACGCTGTTTTGAACTATTCAAGTTGACAAATTCATGTTTCTTTCGTGCGAGACGGCGATTTATAAGAAATGACAATTAAATTGCTGTTTTAAACTTGCAAAAACATAGAAAAACGCAGTTTTCAACTACTCAAACTGATAAATTCTTGTTTCTTTCGTGCAAAACGGCGATTTATGAGAAACGACGATAAAATTGCTAATTTAAACTTGCAAAAACATAGAAAAACGCTGTTTTGAACTATTCAAACTGATAAATTCAGGTTTCTTTCGTTCGAAACGGTGGATTTTTGTGAAATCGCGATAAAACTGCTGTTTTAAACTTGCAAAAATATAGAAAAACGCTGTTTTGAACTATTCAAACTGACAAATTCATGTTTCGTTCGTGCTAATCGGCGATTTATGAGAAATGACGATAAAATTGCTGTTTTAAACTTGCAATAACATAGAAAAACGCTGTTTTGAACTATTCAAACTGACAAATTCATGTTTCTTTCGTGCGAAACGGCGATTTATGAGAAATCACGATAAAATTGCTGTTTTAAACTTGCAAAAACATATAAAAACGCTGTTTTGAACTATTTAAACTGACAAATTCATGTTTCTTTAGTGCGAAATTATTCAAACTGACAAATTCATAAAATTGCTGTTTTAAACTTGCAAAAACATAGAAAAACGCTGTTTTCAACTATTAAAACTGATAAATTCATGTTTCTTTCGTTCAAAACGGTGGATTTTTGTGAAATCACTATAAAACTGCTGTTTTAAACTTGCAAAAACATAGAAAAACGCTGTTTTGAACTATTCAAACTGACAAATTCATGTTTCTTTCGTGCGAAACGGCGATTTATGAGAAATGACGATAAAATTGCTGTTTTAAATTTGCAAAAACATAGAAAAACGCTGTTTTGAACTATTCAATCTGACAAATTCATGTTTCTTTCGTGCGAAAGGGCGATTTATGAGAAATGACGATAAAATTGCTGTTTTAAACTTGCAAAAACATAGAAAAACGCTGTTTTAAACTATTCAAACTGACAAACTCATGTTTCTTTCGTGCGAAACGGCGATTTATGAGAAATGACGATAAAATTGCTATTTTAAACTTGCAATAACATAGAAAAACGCTGTTTTGAACTATTCAACCTGACAAATTCATGTTTCTTTCGTTCAAAACGGTGGATTTTTGTGAAATCGCGATAAAACTGCTGTTTTAAACTTTCAAAAACATAGAAAAACGCTATTTTGAACTATTCAAACTGACAAATTAATGTTACGTTCGTGCGAAACGGCGATTTATGAGAAATGACGATAAAATTGCTGTTTTAAACTTGCAAAAACATAGAAAAACGCTGTTTTTAACTATTCAAACTGACAAATTCATGTTTCTATCGTGCGAAACGGTGGATTTTTGTGAAATCACGATAAAACTGCAGTTTTAAACTTGCAAAAACATAGAAAAACGCTGTTTTGAACTATTCAAACTGACAAATTCATGTTTCTTTCGTGCGAAACGGCGATTTATGAGAAATGACGGTAAAATTACTCTTTTAAACTTGCAAAAACATAGAAAAACGCTGTTTTGAATTATTCAAATTGACAAATTCATGTTTCTTTCGTTCGAAACGGTGGATTTTTGTGAAATCGCAATAAAATTGCTGTTTTAAACTTGCAAAAACATAGAAAAACGCTATTTTGAACTATTCAAACTGACAAATTCATGTCTCGTTCGTGCGAAACGGCGATTTATGAGAAATGACGATAAAATTGCTGTTTTAAACTTGCAAAAACATAGAAAAACGCTGTTTTCAACTATTCAAACTGATAAATTCAGGTTTCTTTCGTGCGAAACGGCGATTTATGAGAAATGACGATAAAATTGCTGTTTTAAACTTGCAAAAACACAGAAAAACGCTGTTTTCAACAATTCAAACTGATAAATTCATGTTTCTTTCGTGCGAAACGGCGATTTATGAGAAATGACAATAAAATTGCTGTTTTAAACTTGCAAAAACATAGAAAAACGCTGTTTTGAACTATTCAAGTTGACAAATTCATGTTTCTTTCGTGCGAGACGGCGATTTATGAGAAATGACAATTAAATTGCTGTTTTAAACTTGCAAAAACATAGAAAAACGCAGTTTTCAACTACTCAAACTGATAAATTCTTGTTTCTTTCGTGCAAAACGGCGATTTATGAGAAACGACGATAAAATTGCTAATTTAAACTTGCAAAAACATAGAAAAACGCTGTTTTGAACTATTCAAACTGATAAATTCAGGTTTCTTTCGTTCGAAACGGTGGATTTTTGTGAAATCGCGATAAAACTGCTGTTTTAAACTTGCAAAAATATAGAAAAACGCTGTTTTGAACTATTCAAACTGACAAATTCATGTTTCGTTCGTGCTAATCGGCGATTTATGAGAAATGACGATAAAATTGCTGTTTTAAACTTGCAATAACATAGAAAAACGCTGTTTTGAACTATTCAAACTGACAAATTCATGTTTCTTTCGTGCGAAACGGCGATTTATGAGAAATCACGATAAAATTGCTGTTTTAAACTTGCAAAAACATAGAAAAACGCTGTTTTCAACTATTCAAACTGATAAATTCATGTTTCTTTCGTGCAAAACGGCGATTTATGAGAAACGACGATAAAATTGCTAATTTAAACTTGCAAAAACATAGAAAAACGTTGTTTTGAACTATTCAAACTGATAAATTCAGGTTTCTTTCGTTCGAAACGGTGGATTTTTGTGAAATCGCGATAAAACTGCTGTTTTAAACTTGCAAAAACATAGAAAAACACTGTTTTGAACTATTCAAACTGACAAATTCATGTTTCGTTCGTGCGAAACGGCGATTTATGAGAAATGCCGATAAAATTGCTGTTTTAAACTTGCAAAAACATAGAAAAACGCTGTTTTGAACTATTCAAACTGACAAATTCATGTTTCTATCGTGCGAAACGGTGGATTTTTGTGAAATCACGATAAAACTGCTGTTTTAAACTTGCAAAAAATAGAAAAACGCTGTTTTCAACTAATCAAACTGATAAATTCAGGTTTCTTTCGTGCGAAACGGCGATTTATGAGAAATGACGATAAAATTGCTGTTTTAAACTTGCAAAAACATAGAAAAACGCTGTTTTCAACTATTCAAACTGATAAATTCAGGTTTCTTTCGTGCGAAACGGCGATTTATGAGAAATGACGATAAAATTGCTGTTTTAAACTTGCAAAAACACAGAAAAACGCTGTTTTCAACAATTCAAACTGATAAATTCATGTTTCTTTCGTGCGAAACGGCGATTTATGAGAAATGACAATAAAATTGCTGTTTTAAACTTGCAAAAACATAGAAAAACGCTGTTTTGAACTATTCAAGTTGACAAATTCATGTTTCTTTCGTGCGAGACGGCGATTTATGAGAAATGACGATTAAATTGCTGTTTTAAACTTGCAAAAACATATAAAAACGCTGTTTTGAACTATTTAAACTGACAAATTCATGTTTCTTTAGTGCGAAATTATTCGAACTGACAAATTCATAAAATTGCTGTTTTAAACTTGCAAAAACATAGAAAAACGCTGTTTTCAACTATTCAAACTGATAAATTCTTGTTTCTTTCGTGCAAAACGGCGATTTATGAGAAACGACGATAAAATTGCTAATTTAAACTTGCAAAAACATAGAAAAACGCTGTTTTGAACTATTCAAACTGATAAATTCAGGTTTCTTTCGTTCGAAACGGTGGATTTTTGTGAAATCGCGATAAAACTGCTGTTTTAAACTTGCAAAAATATAGAAAAACGCTGTTTTGAACTATTCAAACTGACAAATTCATGTTTCGTTCGTGCGAATCGGCGATTTATGAGAAATGACGATAAAATTGCTGTTTTAAACTTGCAATAACATAGAAAAACGCTGTTTTGAACTATTCAAACTGACAAATTCATGTTTCTTTCGTGCGAAACGGCGATTTATGAGAAATCACGATAAAATTGCTGTTTTAAACTTGCAAAAACATATAAAAACGCTGTTTTGAACTATTTAAACTGACAAATTCATGTTTCTTTAGTGCGAAATTATTCAAACTGACAAATTCATAAAATTGCTGTTTTAAACTTGCAAAAACATAGAAAAACGCTGTTTTCAACTATTAAAACTGATAAATTCATGTTTCTTTCGTTCAAAACGGTGGATTTTTGTGAAATCACTATAAAACTGCTGTTTTAAACTTGCAAAAACATAGAAAAACGCTGTTTTGAACTATTCAAACTGACAAATTCATGTTTCTTTCGTGCGAAACGGCGATTTATGAGAAATGACGATAAAATTGCTGTTTTAAATTTGCAAAAACATAGAAAAACGCTGTTTTGAACTATTCAATCTGACAAATTCATGTTTCTTTCGTGCGAAAGGGCGATTTATGAGAAATGACGATAAAATTGCTGTTTTAAACTTGCAAAAACATAGAAAAACGCTGTTTTAAACTATTCAAACTGACAAACTCATGTTTCTTTCGTGCGAAACGGCGATTTATGAGAAATGACGATAAAATTGCTATTTTAAACTTGCAATAACATAGAAAAACGCTGTTTTGAACTATTCAACCTGACAAATTCATGTTTCTTTCGTTCGAAACGGTGGATTTTTGTGAAATCGCGATAAAACTGCTGTTTTAAACTTTCAAAAACATAGAAAAACGCTATTTTGAACTATTCAAACTGACAAATTAATGTTACGTTCGTGCGAAACGGCGATTTATGAGAAATGACGATAAAATTGCTGTTTTAAACTTGCAAAAACATAGAAAAACGCTGTTTTTAACTATTCAAACTGACAAATTCATGTTTCTATCGTGCGAAACGGTGGATTTTTGTGAAATCACGATAAAACTGCAGTTTTAAACTTGCAAAAACATAGAAAAACGCTGTTTTGAACTATTCAAACTGACAAATTCATGTTTCTTTCGTGCGAAACGGCGATTTATGAGAAATGACGGTAAAATTACTCTTTTAAACTTGCAAAAACATAGAAAAACGCTGTTTTGAATTATTCAAATTGACAAATTCATGTTTCTTTCGGTCGAAACGGTGGATTTTTGTGAAATCGCAATAAAATTGCTGTTTTAAACTTGCAAAAACATAGAAAAACGCTATTTTGAACTATTCAAACTGACAAATTCATGTCTCGTTCGTGCGAAACGGCGATTTATGAGAAATGACGATAAAATTGCTGTTTTAAACTTGCAAAAACATAGAAAAACGCTGTTTTGAACTATTCAAACTGACAAATTCAGGTTTCTTTCGTGCGAAACGGCGATTTATGAGAAATGACGATCAAATTGCTGTTTTAAACTTGCAAAAACATAGAAAAACGCTGTTTTGAACTATTCAAACTGACAAATTCAGGTTTCTATCGTGCGAAACGGTGGATTTTTGTGAAATCACGATAAAACTGCTGTTTTAAATTTGCAAAGAATAGAAAAACGCTGTTTTGAACTATTCAAACTGACAAATTCATGTTTCTTTCGTGCGAAACGGCGATTTATGAGAAATGACGATAAAATTGCTGTTTAAACTTGCAAAAACATAGAAAAACGCTGTTTTCAACTAATCAAACTGACAAATTCATGTTTCTTTCGTGCGAAAGGGCGATTTATGAGAAATGACGATAAAATTGCTGTTTTAAACTTGCAAAAACATAGAAAAACGCTGTTTTCAACAATTCAAACTGATAAATTCATGTTTCTTTCGTGCGAAACGGCGATTTATGAGAAATGACAATAAAATTGCTGTTTTAAACTTGCAAAAACATAGAAAAACGCTGTTTTGAACTATTCAAGTTGACAAATTCATGTTTCTTTCGTGCGAGACGGCGATTTATGAGAAATGACAATTAAATTGCTGTTTTAAACTTGCAAAAACATAGAAAAACGCAGTTTTCAACTACTCAAACTGATAAATTCTTGTTTCTTTCGTGCAAAACGGCGATTTATGAGAAACGACGATAAAATTGCTAATTTAAACTTGCAAAAACATAGAAAAACGCTGTTTTGAACTATTCAAACTGATAAATTCAGGTTTCTTTCGTTCGAAACGGTGGATTTTTGTGAAATCGCGATAAAACTGCTGTTTTAAACTTGCAAAAATATAGAAAAACGCTGTTTTGAACTATTCAAACTGACAAATTCATGTTTCGTTCGTGCTAATCGGCGATTTATGAGAAATGACGATAAAATTGCTGTTTTAAACTTGCAATAACATAGAAAAACGCTGTTTTGAACTATTCAAACTGACAAATTCATGTTTCTTTCGTGCGAAACGGCGATTTATGAGAAATCACGATAAAATTGCTGTTTTAAACTTGCAAAAACATAGAAAAACGCTGTTTTCAACTATTCAAACTGATAAATTCATGTTTCTTTCGTGCAAAACGGCGATTTATGAGAAACGACGATAAAATTGCTAATTTAAACTTGCAAAAAACATAGAAAAACGTTGTTTTGAACTATTCAAACTGATAAATTCAGGTTTCTTTCGTTCGAAACGGTGGATTTTTGTGAAATCGCGATAAAACTGCTGTTTTAAACTTGCAAAAACATAGAAAAACACTGTTTTGAACTATTCAAACTGACAAATTCATGTTTCGTTCGTGCGAAACGGCGATTTATGAGAAATGACGATAAAATTGCTGTTTTAAACTTGCAAAAACATAGAAAAACGCTGTTTTGAACTATTCAAACTGACAAATTCATGTTTCTATCGTGCGAAACGGTGGATTTTGGTGAAATAACGATAAAACTGCTGTTTTAAACTTGCAAAAAATAGAAAAACGCTGTTTTCAACTAATCAAACTGATAAATTCAGGTTTCTTTCGTGCGAAACGGCGATTTATGAGAAATGACGATAAAATTGCTGTTTTAAACTTGCAAAAACATAGAAAAACGCTGTTTTCAACTATTCAAACTGATAAATTCAGGTTTCTTTCGTGCGAAACGGCGATTTATGAAAAATGACGATAAAATTGCTGTTTTAAACTTGCAAAAACATAGAAAAACGCTGTTTTCAACTATTCAAACTGATAAATTCATGTTTCTGTCGTGCGAAACAGCGATTTATAAGAAACGACGATAAAATTGCTGTTTTTAACTTGCAAAAACATAGAAAAACGCTGTTTTCAACTATTTAAACTGATAAATTCATGTTTCTTTCGTTCGAAATGGTGGATTTGTGTGAAATCACGATAAAACTGCTGTTTTAAACTTGCAAAAACATAGAAAAACGCTGTTTTGAACTATTCAAAATGACAAATTCATGTTTCTTTCGTGTGAAACGGCGATTTATGAGAAATGACGATAAAATTGCTGTTTTAAACTTGCAAAAACATAGAAAAACGCTGTTTTGAACTATTTAAACTGACAAATTCATGTTTCTTTTGTGCGAAATTATTCAAACTGACAAATTCATAAAATTGCTGTTTTAAACTTGCAAAAACATAGAAAAACGCTGTTTTCAACTGTTTAAACTGATAAATTCATGTTTCTTTCGTTCAAACCGGTGGATTTTTGTGAAATCACTATAAAACTGCTGTTTTAAACTTGCAAAAACATAGAAAAACGCTGTTTTGAACTATTCAAACTGACAAATTCATGTTTCTTTCGTGCGAAACGGCGAATTATGAGAAATGACGATAAAATTGCTGTTTTAAATTTGCAAAAACATAGAAAAACGCTGTTTTGAACTATTCAAACTGACAAATTCATGTTTCTTTCGTGCGAAAGGGCGATTTATGAGAAATGACGATAAAATTGCTGTTTTAAACTTGCAAAAACATAGAAAAACGCTGTTTTGAACTATTCAAACTGACAAACTCATGTTTCTTTCGTGCGAAACGGCGATTTATGAAAAATGACGATAAAATTGCTGTTTTAAACTTGCAATAACATAGAAAAACGCTGTTTTGAACTATTCAAACTGACAAATTCATGTTTCTTTCGTGCGAAACGGCGATTTATGAGAAATGACGATAAAATTGCTGTTTTAAACTTGCAAAAACATAGAAAAACGCTGTTTTGAACTATTAAAACTGATAAATTCATGTTTCTTTAGTGCGAAACGGCGATTTATGAGAAATGACGATAAAATTGCTGTTTTAAACTTGCAAAAACATAGAAAAACGCTGTTTTGAACTATTCAAAATGATAAATTCAGGATTCTTTCGTTCGAAACCGTGGATTTTTGTGAAATCACGATAAAACTGCTGTTTTAAACTTGCAAAAACATAGATAAACGCTGTTTTGAACTATTCAAACTGACAAATTCATGTTTCTTTCGTGCGAAACGGCGATTTATGAGAAATGACGGTAAAATTACTCTTTTAAACTTGCAAAAACATAGAAAAACGCTGTTTTGAATTATTCAAATTAACAAATTCATGTTTCTTTCGTGCGAAACGGCGAATTATGAGAAATGACGATAAAATTGCTGTTTTAAATTTGCAAAAACATAGAAAAACGCTGTTTTGAACTATTCAAACTGACAAATTCATGTTTCTTTCGTGCGAAAGGGCGATTTATGAGAAATGACGATAAAATTGCTGTTTTAAACTTGCAAAAACATAGAAAAACGCTGTTTTGAACTATTCAAACTGACAAACTCATGTTTCTTTCGTGCGAAACGGCGATTTATGAAAAATGACGATAAAATTGCTGTTTTAAACTTGCAATAACATAGAAAAACGCTGTTTTGAACTATTCAAACTGACAAATTCATGTTTCTTTCGTGCGAAACGGCGATTTATGAGAAATGACGATAAAATTGCTGTTTTAAACTTGCAAAAACATAGAAAAACGCTGTTTTGAACTATTAAAACTGATAAATTCATGTTTCTTTAGTGCGAAACGGCGATTTATGAGAAATGACGATAAAATTGCTGTTTTAAACTTGCAAAAACATAGAAAAACGCTGTTTTGAACTATTCAAACTGATAAATTCAGGATTCTTTCGTTCGAAACCGTGGATTTTTGTGAAATCACGATAAAACTGCTGTTTTAAACTTGCAAAAACATAGATAAACGCTGTTTTGAACTATTCAAACTGACAAATTCATGTTTCTTTCGTGCGAAACGGCGATTTATGAGAAATGACGGTAAAATTACTCTTTTAAACTTGCAAAAACATAGAAAAACGCTGTTTTGAATTATTCAAATTAACAAATTCATGTTTCTTTCGTTCGAAACGGTGGATTTTTGTGAAATCGCGATAAAACTGCTGTTTTAAACTTTCAAAAACATAGAAAAACGCTATTTTGAACTATTCAAACTGACAAATTCATGTTTCGTTCGTGCGAAACGGCGATTTATGAGAAATGACGATAAAATTGCTGTTTTAAACTTGCAAAAACATAGAAAAACGCTGTTTTGAACTATTCAAACTGACAAATTCATGTTTCTATCGTGCGAAACGGTGGATTTTTGTGAAATCACGATAAAACTGCTGTTTTAAACTTGCAAAAACATAGAAAAACGCTGTTTTGAACTATTTAAACTGACAAATTCATGTTTCTTTCGTGCGAAACGGCGATTTATGAGAAATGACGGTAAAATTACTCTTTTAAACTTGAAAAAACATAGAAAAACGCTGTTTTGAATTATTCAAATTGACAAATTCATGTTTCTTTCGTTCGAAACGGTGGATTTTTGTGAAATCGCGATAAAACTGCTGTTTTAAACTTGCAAAAACATAGAAAAACGCTGTTTTGAACTATTCAAACTGACAAATTCATGTTTCATTCGTGCGAAACGGCGATTTATGAGAAATCACGATAAAATTGCTGTTTTAAACTTGCAAAAACATAGAAAAACGCTGTTTTCAACTATTCAAACTGATAAATTCATGTTTCTTTCGTGCAAAACGGCGATTTATGAGAAACGACGATAAAATTGCTAATTTAAACTTGCAAAAACATAGAAAAACGTTGTTTTGAACTATTCAAACTGATAAATTCAGGTTTCTTTCGTTCGAAACGGTGGATTTTTGTGAAATCGCGATAAAACTGCTGTTTTAAACTTGCAAAAACATAGAAAAACACTGTTTTGAACTATTCAAACTGACAAATTCATGTTTCGTTCGTGCGAAACGGCGATTTATGAGAAATGACGATAAAATTGCTGTTTTAAACTTGCAAAAACATAGAAAAACGCTGTTTTGAACTATTCAAACTGACAAATTCATGTTTCTATCGTGCGAAACGGTGGATTTTTGTGAAATCACGATAAAACTGCTGTTTTAAACTTGCAAAAAATAGAAAAACGCTGTTTTCAACTAATCAAACTGATAAATTCAGGTTTCTTTCGTGCGAAACGGCGATTTATGAGAAATGACGATAAAATTGCTGTTTTAAACTTGCAAAAACATAGAAAAACGCTGTTTTCAACTATTCAAACTGATAAATTCAGGTTTCTTTCGTGCGAAACGGCGATTTATGAAAAATGACGATAAAATTGCTGTTTTAAACTTGCAAAAACATAGAAAAACGCTGTTTTCAACTATTCAAACTGATAAATTCATGTTTCTGTCGTGCGAAACAGCGATTTATAAGAAATTACGATAAAATTGCTGTTTTTAACTTGCAAAAACATAGAAAAACGCTGTTTTCAACTATTTAAACTGATAAATTCATGTTTCTTTCGTTCGAAATGGTGGGTTTGTGTGAAATCACGATAAAACTGCTGTTTTAAACTTGCAAAAACATAGAAAAACGCTGTTTTGAACTATTCAAAATGACAAATTCATGTTTCTTTCGTGTGAAACGGCGATTTATGAGAAATGACGATAAAATTGCTGTTTTAAACTTGCAAAAACATAGAAAAACGCTGTTTTGAACTATTTAAACTGACAAATTCATGTTTCTTTCGTGCGAAACGGCGATTAATGAGAAATGACGACAAAATTGCTGTTTTAAACTTGCAAAAACATAGAAAAACGCTGTTTTTAACTATTCAAACTGATAAATTCATGTTTCTTTCGTGCGAAACGGCGATTTATGAGAAATAACGATAAAATTGCTGTTTTAAACTTGCAAAAACATAGAAAAACGCTGTTTTGAACTATTCAAACTGACAAATTCATGTTTCTTTCGTGCGAAACGGCGATTTATGAGAAATGACGATAAAATTGCTGTTTTAAACTTGCAAAAACCTAGAAAAACGCTGTTTTCAACTATTCAAACTGATAAATTCATGTTTCTTTCGTGCGAAACGGCGATTTATGAGAAATAACGATAAAATTGCTGTTTTAAACTTGCAAAAACATAGAAAAACGCTGTTTTGAACTATTCAAACTGACAAATTCATGTTTCTTTCGTGCGAAACGGCGATTTATGAGAAATGACGATAAAATTGCTGTTTTAAACTTGCAAAAACATAGAAAAACGCTGTTTTCAACTATTCAAACTGATAAAAACATGTTTCTTTCGTGCGAAACGGCGATTTATGAGAAATGACGATAAATTTGCTGTTTTAAACTTGCAAAAACATAGAAAAACGCTGTTTTCAACAATTCAAACTGATAAATTCATGTTTCTTTCGTGCGAAACGGCGATTTATGAGAAATCACGATAAAATTGCTGTTTTAAACTTCCAAAAACATAGAAAAACGCTGTTTTGAACTATTCAATCTGACAAATTCATGTTTCTTTCGTGCGAAACGGCGATTTATGAGAAATGACGATAAAATTGCTGTTTTAAACTTGCAAAAACATAGAAAAACGCTGTTTTGAACTATTCAAACTGACAAATTCATGTTTCTTTCGTGCGAAACGGCGATTTATGAGAAATGACGATAAAATTGCTGTTTTATACTTGCAAAAACATAGAAAAACGCTGTTTTCAACTATTCAAACTGATAAATTCAGGTTTCTTTCGTGCGAAACGGCGATTTATGAGAAATGACGATAAAATTGCTGTTTTAAACTTGCAAAAACACAGAAAAACGCTGTTTTCAACAATTCAAACTGATAAAGAGTGGTATTCTGAGCACATCTATAGCTTATAGGTTTATCTTAAATATCTTAAGTTATCTTAAAAAGTTACGGTTACTGTTCAATTTGTCATAACTTGTTATAGAAATAATAAATAGCTTGCAAATGCATAATAATATGCAAATTTTACAATTTGCGTATTTATTATAGGAAGATGAATATGAACTGTAAGTAATATTTACGTTATATAATTAAAATTTATTGACATTTGTTAATATTTGAAGTTACCAATGCTAAATTTTTAGTAATCACATGCAAATTATAAGAAAAAATATAAGGGATGCAATGAACCCATTTGAATTGCAAGATAAGCATTTGGTTTGCCAGTTAATTGTTCCCATTTTAGCACCAAATAATTTTCACCTAGTGTGAGGTTTATGGTATTTGATCTAAAGGCGTAATCTCCTTTCCATGTATTGTAAATATGCCACATATTGCTCTTTCATCGTATTTTTTGTTCGTTTTCTTTTGCTGTAAAATAATTTTATCATTTTATTATAATGTGAATCGACAGAAATATACAAAAAGACAAATAATAATAAATTAAAATAATTTTATATTTTTATTATAATCTGAATCAACAGAAATATATAAAATGACAAATAATAATAATTGTATCTTAGCTCATTTTGAATTGTAATCAACACAAACCACACAAACAATTTTGACATATATCGTTCTGTCAACTTTTGATAACTGTCAATTGACAATGAATCAGTGTACTTAACCCCAGAAAAATAAATACTGTTTATTTGCATTTAAGAGTTTAGAAAACTTGTATTTTTATTTATTTTAATAGTATTAATTCGTTTTTAATAAAAAATATCGTTAAATAATATAGCTGTAAATAAAATATTATCCGTGTTTTTTAAGTATTAAACGTAGATACTTGTTTTATTTTCCAAAGAGTGGCAGTCTTGGTTTTAAGATATCTTAAAGTCGTAGTTATAGAAATCAGAAGTTATAGACTTGCGTTCAGAATACCGATTTATGAAAATCTATTAGACTTCAACTTATAGATTTCTCTTAAGCTATAGATCTTAAAAGTTATAGATTTTTAAGATAATGCTCAGAATCCCACTAAAATTCATGTTTCTTTCGTGCGAAACGGCGATTTATGAGAAATGACAATAAAATTGCTGTTTTAAACTTGCAAAAACATAGAAAAACGCTGTTTTGAACTATTCAAATTGACAAATTCATGTTTCTTTCGTGCGAAACGGCGATTTATGAGAAACAACGATAAAATTGCTGTTCTAAACTTGCAAAAACATAGAAAAACGCTGTTTTCAACTATTCAAACTGATAAATTCATGTTTCTTTCGTGCAAAACGGCGATTTATGAGAAACGACGATAAAATTGCTAATTTAAACTTGCAAAAACATAGAAAAACGCTGTTTTGAGCTATTCAAACTGATAAATTCAGGTTTCTTTCGTTCGAAACGGTGGATTTTTGTGAAATCGCGATAAAACTGCTGTTTTAAACTTGCAAAAACATAGAAAAACGCTGTTTTGAACTATTCAAACTGACAAATTCATGTTTCGTTCGTGCGAAACGGCGATTTATGAGAAATGACGATAAAATTGCTGTTTTAAACTTGCAAAAACATAGAAAAACGCTGTTTTGAACTATTCAAACTGACAAATTCATGTTTCTATCGGGCGAAACGGTGGATTTTTGTGAAATCACGATAAAACTGCTGTTTTAAACTTGCAAAAAATAGAAAAACGCTGTTTTCAACTAATCAAACTGATAAATTCATGTTTCTTTCGTGTGAAACGGCGATTTATGAGAAATGACGATAAAATTGCTGTTTTAAACTTGCAAAAACATAGAAAAACGCTGTTTTGAACTATTTAAACTGACAAATTCATGTTTCTTTCGTGCGAAACGGCGATTAATGAGAAATGACGACAAAATTGCTGTTTTAAACTTGCAAAAACATAGAAAAACGCTGTTTTCAACTATTCAAACTGATAAATTCATGTTTCTTTCGTGCGAAACGGCGATTTATGAGAAATAACGATAAAATTGCTGTTTTAAACTTGCAAAAACATAGAAAAACGCTGTTTTGAACTATTCAAACTGACAAATTCATGTTTCTTTCGTGCGAAACGGCGATTTATGAGAAATGACGATAAAATTGCTGTTTTAAACTTGCAAAAACCTAGAAAAACGCTGTTTTCAACTATTCAAACTGATAAATTCATGTTTCTTTCGTGCGAAACGGCGATTTATGAGAAATAACGATAAAATTGCTGTTTTAAACTTGCAAAAACATAGAAAAACGCTGTTTTGAACTATTCAAACTGACAAATTCATGTTTCTTTCGTGCGAAACGGCGATTTATGAGAAATGACGATAAAATTGCTGTTTTAAACTTGCAAAAACATAGAAAAACGCTGTTTTCAACTATTCAAACTGATAAAAACATGTTTCTTTCGTGCGAAACGGCGATTTATGAGAAATGACGATAAATTTGCTGTTTTAAACTTGCAAAAACATAGAAAAACGCTGTTTTCAACAATTCAAACTGATAAATTCATGTTTCTTTCGTGCGAAACGGCGATTTATGAGAAATCACGATAAAATTGCTGTTTTAAACTTCCAAAAACATAGAAAAACGCTGTTTTGAACTATTCAATCTGACAAATTCATGTTTCTTTCGTGCGAAACGGCGATTTATGAGAAATGACGATAAAATTGCTGTTTTAAACTTGCAAAAACATAGAAAAACGCTGTTTTGAACTATTCAAACTGACAAATTCATGTTTCTTTCGTGCGAAACGGCGATTTATGAGAAATGACGATAAAATTGCTGTTTTATACTTGCAAAAACATAGAAAAACGCTGTTTTCAACTATTCAAACTGATAAATTCAGGTTTCTTTCGTGCGAAACGGCGATTTATGAGAAATGACGATAAAATTGCTGTTTTAAACTTGCAAAAACACAGAAAAACGCTGTTTTCAACAATTCAAACTGATAAATTCATGTTTCTTTCGTGCGAAACGGCGATTTATGAGAAATGACAATAAAATTGCTGTTTTAAACTTGCAAAAACATAGAAAAACGCTGTTTTGAACTATTCAAATTGACAAATTCATGTTTCTTTCGTGCGAAACGGCGATTTATGAGAAACAACGATAAAATTGCTGTTCTAAACTTGCAAAAACATAGAAAAACGCTGTTTTCAACTATTCAAACTGATAAATTCATGTTTCTTTCGTGCAAAACGGCGATTTATGAGAAACGACGATAAAATTGCTAATTTAAACTTGCAAAAACATAGAAAAACGCTGTTTTGAGCTATTCAAACTGATAAATTCAGGTTTCTTTCGTTCGAAACGGTGGATTTTTGTGAAATCGCGATAAAACTGCTGTTTTAAACTTGCAAAAACATAGAAAAACGCTGTTTTGAACTATTCAAACTGACAAATTCATGTTTCGTTCGTGCGAAACGGCGATTTATGAGAAATGACGATAAAATTGCTGTTTTAAACTTGCAAAAACATAGAAAAACGCTGTTTTGAACTATTCAAACTGACAAATTCATGTTTCTATCGGGCGAAACGGTGGATTTTTGTGAAATCACGATAAAACTGCTGTTTTAAACTTGCAAAAAATAGAAAAACGCTGTTTTCAACTAATCAAACTGATAAATTCATGTTTCTTTCGTGTGAAACGGCGATTTATGAGAAATGACGATAAAATTGCTGTTTTAAACTTGCAAAAACATAGAAAAACGCTGTTTTGAACTATTTAAACTGACAAATTCATGTTTCTTTCGTGCGAAACGGCGATTAATGAGAAATGACGACAAAATTGCTGTTTTAAACTTGCAAAAACATAGAAAAACGCTGTTTTCAACTATTCAAACTGATAAATTCATGTTTCTTTCGTGCGAAACGGCGATTTATGAGAAATAACGATAAAATTGCTGTTTTAAACTTGCAAAAACATAGAAAAACGCTGTTTTGAACTATTCAAACTGACAAATTCATGTTTCTTTCGTGCGAAACGGCGATTTATGAGAAATGACGATAAAATTGCTGTTTTAAACTTGCAAAAACCTAGAAAAACGCTGTTTTCAACTATTCAAACTGATAAATTCATGTTTCTTTCGTGCGAAACGGCGATTTATGAGAAATAACGATAAAATTGCTGTTTTAAACTTGCAAAAACATAGAAAAACGCTGTTTTGAACTATTCAAACTGACAAATTCATGTTTCTTTCGTGCGAAACGGCGATTTATGAGAAATGACGATAAAATTGCTGTTTTAAACTTGCAAAAACATAGAAAAACGCTGTTTTCAACTATTCAAACTGATAAAAACATGTTTCTTTCGTGCGAAACGGCGATTTATGAGAAATGACGATAAATTTGCTGTTTTAAACTTGCAAAAACATAGAAAAACGCTGTTTTCAACAATTCAAACTGATAAATTCATGTTTCTTTCGTGCGAAACGGCGATTTATGAGAAATCACGATAAAATTGCTGTTTTAAACTTCCAAAAACATAGAAAAACGCTGTTTTGAACTATTCAATCTGACAAATTCATGTTTCTTTCGTGCGAAACGGCGATTTATGAGAAATGACGATAAAATTGCTGTTTTAAACTTGCAAAAACATAGAAAAACGCTGTTTTGAACTATTCAAACTGACAAATTCATGTTTCTTTCGTGCGAAACGGCGATTTATGAGAAATGACGATAAAATTGCTGTTTTATACTTGCAAAAACATAGAAAAACGCTGTTTTCAACTATTCAAACTGATAAATTCAGGTTTCTTTCGTGCGAAACGGCGATTTATGAGAAATGACGATAAAATTGCTGTTTTAAACTTGCAAAAACACAGAAAAACGCTGTTTTCAACAATTCAAACTGATAAATTCATGTTTCTTTCGTGCGAAACGGCGATTTATGAGAAATGACAATAAAATTGCTGTTTTAAACTTGCAAAAACATAGAAAAACGCTGTTTTGAACTATTCAAATTGACAAATTCATGTTTCTTTCGTGCGAAACGGCGATTTATGAGAAACAACGATAAAATTGCTGTTCTAAACTTGCAAAAACATAGAAAAACGCTGTTTTCAACTATTCAAACTGATAAATTCATGTTTCTTTCGTGCAAAACGGCGATTTATGAGAAACGACGATAAAATTGCTAATTTAAACTTGCAAAAACATAGAAAAACGCTGTTTTGAGCTATTCAAACTGATAAATTCAGGTTTCTTTCGTTCGAAACGGTGGATTTTTGTGAAATCGCGATAAAACTGCTGTTTTAAACTTGCAAAAACATAGAAAAACGCTGTTTTGAACTATTCAAACTGACAAATTCATGTTTCGTTCGTGCGAAACGGCGATTTATGAGAAATGACGATAAAATTGCTGTTTTAAACTTGCAAAAACATAGAAAAACGCTGTTTTGAACTATTCAAACTGACAAATTCATGTTTCTATCGGGCGAAACGGTGGATTTTTGTGAAATCACGATAAAACTGCTGTTTTAAACTTGCAAAAAATAGAAAAACGCTGTTTTCAACTAATCAAATTGATAAATTCAGGTTTCTTTCGTGCGAAACTGCGATTTATGAGAAATGACGATAAAATTGCTGTTTTAAACTTGCAAAAACATAGAAAAACGCTGTTTTCAACTATTCAAACTGATAAATTCAGGTTTCTTTCGTGCGAAACGGCGATTTATGAAAAATGACGATAAAATTGCTGTTTTAAACTTGCAAAAACATAGAAAAACGCTGTTTTCAACTATTCAAACTGATAAATTCATGTTTCTGTCGTGCGAAACAGCGATTTATAAGAAATTACGATAAAATTGCTGTTTTTAACTTGCAAAAACATAGAAAAACCCTGTTTTCAACTATTTAAACTGATAAATTCATGTTTCTTTCGTTCGAAATGGTGGATTTGTGTGAAATCACGATAAAACTGCTGTTTTAAACTTGCAAAAACATAGAAAAACGCTGTTTTGAACTATTCAAAATGACAAATTCATGTTTCTTTCGTGTGAAACGGCGATTTATGAGAAATGACGATAAAATTGCTGTTTTAAACTTGCAAAAACATAGAAAAACGCTGTTTTGAACTATTTAAACTGACAAATTCATGTTTCTTTCGTGCGAAACGGCGATTTATGAGAAATGACGATAAAATTGCTGTTTTAAACTTGCAAAAACATAGAAAAACGCTGTTTTGAACTATTCAAACTGATAAATTCAGGATTCTTTCGTTCGAAACCGTGGATTTTTGTGAAATCACGATAAAACTGCTGTTTTAAACTTGCAAAAACATAGAAAAAGGCTGTTTTGAACTATTCAAAATGACAAATTCATGTTTCTTCCGTGTGAAACGGCGATTTATGAGAAATGACGATAAAATTGCTGTTTTATACTTGCAAAAACATAGAAAAACGCTGTTTTGAACTATTCAAACTGATAAATTCATGTTTCTTTCGTGCGAAACGGCGATTTATGAGAAATCACGATAAAATTGCTGTTTTAAACTTCCAAAAACATAGAAAAACGCTGTTTTGAACTATTTAATCTGACAAATTCATGTTTCTTTCGTGCGAAACGGCGATTTATGAGAAATGACGATAAAATTGCTGTTTTAAACTTGCAAAAACATAGAAAAACGCTGTTTTGAACTATTCAAACTGACAAATTCATGTTTCTTTCGTGCGAAACGGCGATTTATGAGAAATGACGATAAAATTGCTGTTTTATACTTGCAAAAACATAGAAAAGAGCTGTTTTCAACTATTCAAACTGATAAATTCAGGTTTCTTTCGTGCGAAACGGCGATTTATGAGAAATGACGATAAAATTGCTGTTTTAAACTTGCAAAAACACAGAAAAACGCTGTTTTCAACAATTCAAACTGATAAATTCATGTTTCTTTCGTGCGAAACGGCGATTTATGAGAAATGACAATAAAATTGCTGTTTTAAACTTGCAAAAACATAGAAAAACGCTGTTTTGAACTATTCAAATTGACAAATTCATGTTTCTTTCGTGCGAAACGGCGATTTATGAATAACAACGATAAAATTGCTGTTCTAAACTTGCAAAAACATAGAAAAACGCTGTTTTGAACTATTCAAACTGATAAATTCATGTTTCTTTCGTGCGAAACGGCGATTTATGAGAAATAACGATAAAATTGCTGTTTTAAACTTGCAAAAACATAGAAAAACGCTGTTTTGAACAATTCAAACTGATAAATTCATGTTTCTTTCGTGCGAAACGGCGATTAATGAGAAATGACGACAAAATTGCTGTTTTAAACTTGCAAAAACATAGAAAAACGCTGTTTTCAACTATTCAAACTGATAAATTCATGTTTCTTTCGTGCGAAACGGCGATTTATGAGAAATAACGATAAAATTGCTGTTTTAAACTTGCAACAACATAGAAAAACGCTGTTTTGAACTATTCAAACTGACAAATTCATGTTTCTTTCGTGCGAAACGGCGATTTATGAGAAATGACGATAAAATTGCTGTTTTAAACTTGCAAAAACCTAGAAAAACGCTGTTTTCAACTATTCAAACTGATAAATTCATGTTTCTTTCGTGCGAAACGGCGATTTATGAGAAATAACGATAAAATTGCTGTTTTAAACTTGCAAAAACATAGAAAAACGCTGTTTTGAACTATTCAAACTGACAAATTCATGTTTCTTTCGTGCGAAACGGCGATTTATGAGAAATGACGATAAAATTGCTGTTTTAAACTTGCAAAAACATAGAAAAACGCTGTTTTCAACTATTCAAACTGATAAAAACATGTTTCTTCCGTGCGAAACGGCGATTTATGAGAAATGACGATAAATTTACTGTTTTAAACTTGCAAAAACATAGAAAAACGCTGTTTTCAACAATTCAAACTGATAAATTCATGTTTCTTTCGTGCGAAACGGCGATTTATGAGAAATCACGATAAAATTGCTGTTTTAAACTTCCAAAAACATAGAAAAACGCTGTTTTGAACTATTCAATCTGACAAATTCATGTTTCTTTCGTGCGAAACGGCGATTTATGAGAAATGACGATAAAATTGCTGTTTTAAACTTGCAAAAACATAGAAAAACGCTGTTTTGAACTATTTAAACTGACAAATTCATGTTTCTTTCGTGCGAAACGGCGATTTATGAGAAATGACGATAAAATTGCTGTTTTATACTTGCAAAAACATAGAAAAACGCTGTTTTCAACTATTCAAACTGATAAATTCAGGTTTCTTTCGTGCGAAACGGCGATTTATGAGAAATGACGATAAAATTGCTGTTTTAAACTTGCAAAAACACAGAAAAACGCTGTTTTCAACAATTCAAACTGATAAATTCATGTTTCTTTCGTGCGAAACGGCGATTTATGAGAAATGACAATAAAATTGCTGTTTTAAACTTGCAAAAACATAGAAAAACGCTGTTTTGAACTATTCAAATTGACAAATTCATGTTTCTTTCGTGCGAAACGGCGATTTATGAGAAACAACGATAAAATTGCTGTTCTAAACTTGCAAAAACATAGAAAAACGCTGTTTTCAACTATTCAAACTGATAAATTCATGTTTCTTTCGTGCAAAACGGCGATTTATGAGAAACGACGATAAAATTGCTAATTTAAACTTGCAAAAACATAGAAAAACGCTGTTTTGAGCTATTCAAACTGATAAATTCAGGTTTCTTTCGTTCGAAACGGTGGATTTTTGTGAAATCGCGATAAAACTGCTGTTTTAAACTTGCAAAAACATAGAAAAACGCTGTTTTGAACTATTCAAACTGACAAATTCATGTTTCGTTCGTGCGAAACGGCGATTTATGAGAAATGACGATAAAATTGCTGTTTTAAACTTGCAAAAACATAGAAAAACGCTGTTTTGAACTATTCAAACTGACAAATTCATGTTTCTATCGGGCGAAACGGTGGATTTTTGTGAAATCACGATAAAACTGCTGTTTTAAACTTGCAAAAAATAGAAAAACGCTGTTTTCAACTAATCAAACTGATAAATTCAGGTTTCTTTCGTGCGAAACTGCGATTTATGAGAAATGACGATAAAATTGCTGTTTTAAACTTGCAAAAACATAGAAAAACGCTGTTTTCAACTATTCAAACTGATAAATTCAGGTTTCTTTCGTGCGAAACGGCGATTTATGAGAAATGACGATAAAATTGCTGTTTTAAACTTGCAAAAACATAAAAAAACGCTGTTTTCAACTATTCAAACTGATAAATTCATGTTTCTGTCGTGCGAAACGGCGATTTATAAGAAATGACGATAAAATTGCTGTTTTAAACTTGCAAAAACATAGAAAAACGCTGTTTTGAAATATTCAAACTGACAAATTCATGTTTTTTTCGTGTGAATCGGCGATTTATTAGAAATGACGATAAAATTACTGTTTTAAACTTGCAAAAACATAGAAAAACGCTGTTTTGAACTATTTAAACTGACAAATTCATGTTTCTTTTGTGCGTAATTATTCAAACTGACAAATTCATAAAATTGCTGTTTTAAACTTGCAAAAGCATAGAAAAACGCTGTTTTCAACTATTCAAACTGATAAATTCATGTTTCTTTCGTTCAAAACGGTGGATTTTTGTGAAATCACTATAAAACTGCTGTTTTAAACTTGCAAAAACAAAGAAAAACGCTGTTTTGAACTATTCAAACTGACAAATTCATGTTTCTTTCGTGCGAAACGGCGATTTATGAGAAATGACGATAAAATTGCTGTTTTAAACTTGCAAAAACATAGAAAAACGCTGTTTTGAACTATTCAAACTGACAAATTCATGTTTCTTTCGTGCGAAAGGGCGATTTATGAGAAATGACGATAAAATTGCTGTTTTAAACTTGCAAAAACATAGAAAAACGCTGTTTTCAACTATTCAAACTGATAAATTCATGTTTATGTCGTGCGAAACGGCGATTTATAAGAAATGACGATAAAATTGCTGTTTTAAACTTGCAAAAACTTTGAAAAACGCTGTTTTCAACTATTTAAACTGATAAATTCATGTTTCTTTCGTTCGAAACGGTGGATTTGTGTGAAATCACGATAAAACTGCTGTTTTAAACTTGCAAAAACATAGAAAAACGCTGTTTTTAACTATTCAAACTGATAAATTCATGTTTCTTTCGTGCGAAACGGCGATTTATGAGAAATGACAATAAAATTGCTGTTTTAAACTTGCAAAAACATAGAAAAACGCTGTTTTGAACTATTCAAATTGACAAATTCATGTTTCTTTCGTGCGAAACGGCGATTTATGAGAAATGACGATAAAATTGCTGTTTTAAACTTGCAAAAACATAGAAAAACGCTGTTTTCAACTATTCAAACTGATAAATTCATGTTTCTTTCGTGCAAAACGGCGATTTATGAGAAACGACGATAAAATTGCTAATTTAAACTTGCAAAAACATAGAAAAACCTTGTTTTGAACTATTCAAACTGATAAATTCAGGTTTCTTTCGTTCGAAACGGTGGATTTTTGTGAAATCGCGATAAAACTGCTGTTTTAAACTTGCAAAAACATAGAAAAACGCTATTTTGAACTATTCAAACTGACAAATTCATGTTTCTTTCGTACGAAAGGGCGATTTATGAGAAATGACCATAAAATTGCTGTTTTAAACTTGCAAAAACATAGAAAACGCTGTTTTGAACTATTCAAACTGACAAACTCATGTTTCTTTCGTGCGAAACGGCGATTTATAAGAAATGACGATAAAATTGCTGTTTTAAACTTGCAAAAACATAGAAAAACGCTGTTTTGAACTATTCAAACTGACAAATTCATGTTTCTATCGGGCGAAACGGTGGATTTTTGTGAAATCACGATAAAACTGCTGTTTTAAACTTGCAAAAAATAGAAAAACGCTGTTTTCAACTAATCAAACTGATAAATTCAGGTTTCTTTCGTGCGAAACTGCGATTTATGAGAATTGACGATATAATTGCTGTTTTAAACTTGCAAAAACATAGAAAAACGCTGTTTTCAACTATTCAAACTGATAAATTCAGGTTTCTTTCGTGCGAAACGGCGATTTATGAGAAATGACGATAAAATTGCTGTTTTAAACTTGCAAAAACATAGAAAAACGCTGTTTTCAACTATTCAAACTGATAAATTCATGTTTCTGTCGTGCGAAACGGCGATTTATAAGAAATGACGATAAAATTGCTGTTTTAAACTTGCAAAAACATAGAAAAACGCTGTTTTGAAATATTCAAACTGACAAATTCATGTTTCTTTCGTGTGAATCGGCGATTTATTAGAAATGACGATAAAATTACTGTTTTAAACTTGCAAAAACATAGAAAAACGCTGTTTTGAACTATTTAAACTGACAAATTCATGTTTCTTTTGTGCGTAATTATTCAAACTGACAAATTCATAAAATTGCTGTTTTAAACTTGCAAAAGCATAGAAAAACGCTGTTTTCAACTATTCAAACTGATAAATTCATGTTTCTTTCGTTCAAAACGGTGGATTTTTGTGAAATCACTATAAAACTGCTGTTTTAAACTTGCAAAAACATAGAAAAACGCTGTTTTGAACTATTCAAACTGACAAATTCATGTTTCTTTCGTGCGAAAGGGCGATTTATGAGAAATGACGATAAAATTGCTGTTTTAAACTTGCAAAAACATAGAAAAACGCTGTTTTGAACTATTCAAACTGACAAACTCATGTTTCTTTCGTGCGAAACGGCGATTTATGAAAAATGACGATAAAATTGCTGTTTTAAACTTGCAATAACATAGAAAAACGCTGTTTTGAACTATTCAAACTGACAAATTCATGTTTCTTTCGTGCGAAACGGCGATTTATGAGAAATGACGATAAAATTGCTGTTTTAAACTTGCAAAAACATAGAAAAACGCTGTTTTGAACTATTAAAACTGATAAATTCATGTTTCTTTAGTGCGAAACGGCGATTTATGAGAAATGACGATAAAATTGCTGTTTTAAACTTGCAAAAACATAGAAAAACGCTGTTTTGAACTATTCAAACTGATAAATTCAGGATTCTTTCGTTCGAAACCGTGGATTTTTGTGAAATCACGATAAAACTGCTGTTTTAAACTTGCAAAAACATAGAAAAACGCTGTTTTGAACTATTCAAACTGACAAATTCATGTTTCTTTCGTGCGAAACGGCGATTTATGAGAAATGACGGTAAAATTACTCTTTTAAACTTGCAAAAACATAGAAAAACGCTGTTTTGAATTATTCAAATTAACAAATTCATGTTTCTTTCGTTCGAAACGGTGGATTTTTGTGAAATCGCGATAAAACTGCTGTTTTAAACTTTCAAAAACATAGAAAAACGCTATTTTGAACTATTCAAACTGACAAATTCATGTTTCGTTCGTGCGAAACGGCGATTTATGAGAAATGACGATAAAATTGCTGTTATAAACTTGCAAAAACATAGAAAAACGCTGTTTTGAACTATTCAAACTGACAAATTCATGTTTCTATCGTGCGAAACGGTGGATTTTTGTGAAATCACGATAAAACTGCTGTTTTAAACTTGCAAAAACATAGAAAAACGCTGTTTTGAACTATTTAAACTGACAAATTCATGTTTCTTTCGTGCGAAACGGCGATTTATGAGAAATGACGGTAAAATTACTCTTTTAAACTTGAAAAAACATAGAAAAACGCTGTTTTGAATTATTCAAATTGACAAATTCATGTTTCTTTCGTTCGAAACGGTGGATTTTTGTGAAATCGCGATAAAACTGCTGTTTTAAACTTGCAAAAACATAGAAAAACGCTGTTTTGAACTATTCAAACTGACAAATTCATGTTTCTTTCGTGCGAAACGGCGATTTATGAGAAATCACGATAAAATTGCTGTTTTAAACTTGCAAAAACATAGAAAAACGCTGTTTTCAACTATTCAAACTGATAAATTCATGTTTCTTTCGTGCAAAACGGCGATTTATGAGAAACGACGATAAAATTGCTAATTTAAACTTGCAAAAACATAGAAAAACGTTGTTTTGAACTATTCAAACTGATAAATTCAGGTTTCTTTCGTTCGAAACGGTGGATTTTTGTGAAATCGCGATAAAACTGCTGTTTTAAACTTGCAAAAACATAGAAAAACACTGTTTTGAACTATTCAAACTGACAAATTCATGTTTCGTTCGTGCGAAACGGCGATTTATGAGAAATGACGATAAAATTGCTGTTTTAAACTTGCAAAAACATAGAAAAACGCTGTTTTGAACTATTCAAACTGACAAATTCATGTTTTTATCGTGCGAAACGGTGGATTTTTGTGAAATCACGATAAAACTGCTGTTTTAAACTTGCAAAAAATAGAAAAACGCTGTTTTCAACTAATCAAACTGATAAATTCAGGTTTCTTTCGTGCGAAACGGCGATTTATGAGAAATGACGATAAAATTGCTGTTTTAAACTTGCAAAAACATAGAAAAACGCTGTTTTCAACTATTCAAACTGATAAATTCAGGTTTCTTTCGTGCGAAACGGCGATTTATGAAAAATGACGATAAAATTGCTGTTTTAAACTTGCAAAAACATAGAAAAACGCTGTTTTCAACTATTCAAACTGACAAATTCATGTTTCTTTCGTGTGAATCGGCGATTTATTAGAAATGACGATAAAATTACTGTTTTAAACTTGCAAAAACATAGAAAAACGCTGTTTTGAACTATTTAAACTGACAAATTCATGTTTCTTTTGTGCGTAATTATTCAAACTGACAAATTCATAAAATTGCTGTTTTAAACTTGCAAAAGCATAGAAAAACGCTGTTTTCAACTATTCAAACTGATAAATTCATGTTTCTTTCGTTCAAAACGGTGGATTTTTGTGAAATCACTATAAAACTGCTGTTTTAAACTTGCAAAAACATAGAAAAACGCTGTTTTGAACTATTCAAACTGACAAATTCATGTTTCTTTCGTGCGAAAGGGTGATTTATGAGAAATGACGATAAAATTGCTGTTTTAAACTTGCAAAAACATAGAAAAACGCTGTTTTGAACTATTCAAACTGACAAACTCATGTTTCTTTCGTGCGAAACGGCGATTTATGAAAAATGACGATAAAATTGCTGTTTTAAACTTGCAATAACATAGAAAAACGCTGTTTTGAACTATTCAAACTGACAAATTCATGTTTCTTTCGTGCGAAACGGCGATTTATGAGAAATGACGATAAAATTGCTGTTTTAAACTTGCAAAAACATAGAAAAACGCTGTTTTGAACTATTAAAACTGATAAATTCATGTTTCTTTAGTGCGAAACGGCGATTTATGAGAAATGACGATAAAATTGCTGTTTTAAACTTGCAAAAACATAGAAAAACGCTGTTTTGAACTATTCAAACTGATAAATTCAGGATTCTTTCGTTCGAAACCGTGGATTTTTGTGAAATCACGATAAAACTGCTGTTTTAAACTTGCAAAAACATAGAAAAACGCTGTTTTGAACTATTCAAACTGACAAATTCATGTTTCTTTCGTGCGAAACGGCGATTTATGAGAAATGACGGTAAAATTACTCTTTTAAACTTGCAAAAACATAGAAAAACGTTGTTTTGAATTATTCAAATTAACAAATTCATGTTTCTTTCGTTCGAAACGGTGGATTTTTGTGAAATCGCGATAAAACTGCTGTTTTAAACTTTCAAAAACATAGAAAAACGCTATTTTGAACTATTCAAACTGACAAATTCATGTTTCGTTCGTGCGAAACGGCGATTTATGAGAAATGACGATAAAATTGCTGTTATAAACTTGCAAAAACATAGAAAAACGCTGTTTTGAACTATTCAAACTGACAAATTCATGTTTCTATCGTGCAAAACGGTGGATTTTTGTGAAATCACGATAAAACTGCTGTTTTAAACTTGCAAAATCATAGAAAAACGCTGTTTTAAACTATTTAAACTGACAAATTCATGTTTCTTTCGTGCGAAACGGCGATTTATGAGAAATGACGGTAAAATTACTCTTTTAAACTTGAAAAAACATAGAAAAACGCTGTTTTGAATTATTCAAATTGACAAATTCATGTTTCTTTCGTTCGAAACGGTGGATTTTTGTGAAATCGCGATAAAACTGCTGTTTTAAACTTGCAAAAACATAGAAAAACGCTGTTTTGAACTATTCAAACTGACAAATTCATGTTTCTTTCGTGCGAAACGGCGATTTATGAGAAATCACGATAAAATTGCTGTTTTAAACTTGCAAAAACATAGAAAAACGCTGTTTTCAACTATTCAAACTGATAAATTCATGTTTCTTTCGTGCAAAACGGCGATTTATGAGAAACGACGATAAAATTGCTAATTTAAACTTGCAAAAACATAGAAAAACGTTGTTTTGAACTATTCAAACTGATAAATTCAGGTTTCTTTCGTTCGAAACGGTGGATTTTTGTGAAATCGCGATAAAACTGCTGTTTTAAACTTGCAAAAACATAGAAAAACACTGTTTTGAACTATTCAAACTGACAAATTCATGTTTCGTTCGTGCGAAACGGCGATTTATGAGAAATGACGATAAAATTGCTGTTTTAAACTTGCAAAAACATAGAAAAACGCTGTTTTGAACTATTCAAACTGACAAATTCATGTTTTTATCGTGCGAAACGGTGGATTTTTGTGAAATCACGATAAAACTGCTGTTTTAAACTTGCAAAAAATAGAAAAACGCTGTTTTCAACTAATCAAACTGATAAATTCAGGTTTCTTTCGTGCGAAACGGCGATTTATGAGAAATGACGATAAAATTGCTGTTTTAAACTTGCAAAAACATAGAAAAACGCTGTTTTGAACTATTCAAAATGACAAATTCATGTTTCTTTCGTGTGAAACGGCGATTTATGAGAAATGACGATAAAATTGCTGTTTTAAACTTGCAAAAACATAGAAAAACGCTGTTTTGAACTATTTAAACTGACAAATTCATGTTTCTTTCGTGCGAAACGGCGATTTATGAGAAATGACGATAAAATTGCTGTTTTAAACTTGCAAAAACATAGAAAAACGCTGTTTTCAACTATTCAAACTGATAAATTCAGGTTTCTTTCGTGCGAAACGGCGATTTATGAAAAATGACGATAAAATTGCTGTTTTAAACTTGCAAAAACATAGAAAAACGCTGTTTTCAACTATTCAAACTGATAAATTCATGTTTCTGTAGTGCGAAACAGCGATTTATAAGAAATTACGATAAAATTGCTGTTTTTAACTTGCAAAAACATAGAAAAACGCTGTTTTCAACTATTTAAACTGATAAATTCATGTTTCTTTCGTTCGAAATGGTGGATTTGTGTGAAATCACGATAAAACTGCTGTTTTAAACTTGCAAAAACATAGAAAAACGCTGTTTTGAACTATTCAAAATGACAAATTCATGTTTCTTTCGTGTGAAACGGCGATTTATGAGAAATGACGATAAAATTGCTGTTTTAAACTTGCAAAAACATAGAAAAACGCTGTTTTGAACTATTTAAACTGACAAATTCATGTTTCTTTCGTGCGAAACGGCGATTTATGAGAAATGACGATAAAATTGCTGTTTTAAACTTGCAAAAACATAGAAAAACGCTGTTTTGAACTATTCAAACTGATAAATTCAGGATTCTTTCGTTCGAAACCGTGGATTTTTGTGAAATCACGATAAAACTGCTGTTTTAAACTTGCAAAAACATAGCAAAACGCTGTTTTGAACTATTCAAACTGACAAATTCATGTTTCTTTCGTGCGAAACGGCGATTTATGAGAAATGACGGTAAAATTACTCTTTTAAACTTGCAAAAACATAGAAAAACGCTGTTTTGAATTATTCAAATTGACAAATTCATGTTTCTTTCGTTCGAAACGGTGGATTTTTGTGAAATCGCGATAAAACTGCTGTTTTAAACTTTCAAAAACATAGAAAAACGCTATTTTGAACTATTCAAACTGACAAATTCATGTTTCGTTCGTGCGAAACGGCGATTTATGAGAAATGACGATAAAATTGCTGTTTTAAACTTGCAAAAACATAGAAAAACGCTGTTTTGAACTATTCAAACTGACAAATTCATGTTTCTATCGTGCGAAACGGTGGATTTTTGTGAAATCACGATAAAACTGCTGTTTTAAACTTGCAAAAACATAGAAAAACGCTGTTTTGAACTATTTAAACTGACAAATTCATGTTTCTTTCGTGCGAAACGGCGATTTATGAGAAATGACGGTAAAATTACTCTTTTGAACTTGAAAAAACATAGAAAAACGCTGTTTTGAATTATTCAAATTGACAAATTCATGTTTCTTTCGTTCGAAACGGTGGATTTTTGTGAAATCGCGATAAAACTGCTGTTTTAAACTTGCAAAAACATAGAAAAACGCTGTTTTGAACTATTCAAACTAACAAATTCATGTTTCTTTCGTGCGAAACGGCGATTTATAAGAAATGACGATAAAATTTTTGTTTTAAAATTGCAAAAAGACAGAAAAACGCTGTTTTCAACTATTCAAACTGATAAATTCAGGATTCTTTCGTTCGAAACCGTGGATTTTTGTGAAATCACGATAAAACTGCTGTTTTAAACTTGCAAAAACATAGCAAAACGCTGTTTTGAACTATTCAAACTGACAAATTCATGTTTCGTTCGTGCGAAACGGCGATTTATGAGAAATGACGATAAAATTGCTGTTTTAAACTTGCAAAAACATAGAAAAACGCTGTTTTGAACTATTCAAACTGACAAATTCATGTTTCTATCGTGCGAAACGGTGGATTTTTGTGAAATCACGATAAAACTGCTGTTTTAAACTTGCAAAAACATAGAAAAACGCTGTTTTGAACTATTTAAACTGACAAATTCATGTTTCTTTCGTGCGAAACGGCGATTTATGAGAAATGACGATAAAATTACTCTTTTAAACTTGAAAAAACATAGAAAAACGCTGTTTTGAATTATTCATATTGACAAATTCATGTTTCTTTCGTTCGAAACGGTGGATTTTTGTGAAATCGCGATAAAACTGCTGTTTTAAACTTGCAAAATTATAGAAAAACGCTGTTTTGAACTATTCAAACTGACAAATTCATGTTTCTTTCGTGCGAAACGGCGATTTATAAGAAATGACGATAAAATTTTTGTTTTAAAATTGCAAAAAGACAGAAAAACGCTGTTTTCAACTATTCAAACTGATAAATTCAGGTTTCTTTCGTACGAAACGGCGATTTATGAGAAATGACGATAAAATTGCTGTTTTAAACTTGCAAAAACATAGGAAACCGCTGTTTTCAACTATTCAAACTGATAAATTCATGTTTCTGTCGTGCGAAACGGCGATTTATGAGAAATGACGATAAAATTGCTGTTTTATCTTGCAACAACATAGAAAAACGCTGTTTTCAACTATTTAAACTGATAAATTCATGTTTCTTTCGTTCAAAACGGTGGATTTTTGTGAAATCACGATAAAACTGCTGTTTTAAACTTGCAAAAACATAGAAAAAGGCTGTTTTGAACTATTCAAAATGACAAATTCATGTTTCTTCCGTGTGAAACGGCGATTTATGAGAAATGACGATAAAATTGCTGTTTTATACTTGCAAAAACATAGAAAAACGCTGTTTTGAACTATTCAAACTGATAAATTCATGTTTCTTTCGTGCGAAACGGCGATTTATGAGAAATCACGATAAAATTGCTGTTTTAAACTTCCAAAAACATAGAAAAACGCTGTTTTGAACTATTCAATCTGACAAATTCATGTTTCTTTCGTGCGAAACGGCGATTTATGAGAAATGACGATAAAATTGCTGTTTTAAACTTGCAAAAACATAGAAAAACGCTGTTTTGAACTATTCAAACTGACAAATTCATGTTTCTTTCGTGCGAAACGGCGATTTATGAGAAATGACGATAAAATTGCTGTTTTATACTTGCAAAAACATAGAAAAACGCTGTTTTCAACTATTCAAACTGATAAATTCAGGTTTCTTTCGTGCGAAACGGCGATTTATGAGAAATGACGATAAAATTGCTGTTTTAAACTTGCAAAAACACAGAAAAACGCTGTTTTCAACAATTCAAACTGATAAATTCATGTTTCTTTCGTGCGAAACGGCGATTTATGAGAAATGACAATAAAATTGCTGTTTTAAACTTGCAAAAACATAGAAAAACGCTGTTTTGAACTATTCAAATTGACAAATTCATGTTTCTTTCGTGCGAAACGGCGATTTATGAGAAACAACGATAAAATTGCTGTTCTAAACTTGCAAAAACATAGAAAAACGCTGTTTTGAACTATTCAAACTGATAAATTCATGTTTCTTTCGTGCGAAACGGCGATTTATGAGAAATAACGATAAAATTGCTGTTTTAAACTTGCAAAAACATAGAAAAACGCTGTTTTGAACAATTCAAACTGATAAATTCATGTTTCTTTCGTGCGAAACGGCGATTAATGAGAAATGACGACAAAATTGCTGTTTTAAACTTGCAAAAACATAGAAAAACGCTGTTTTCAACTATTCAAACTGATAAATTCATGTTTCTTTCGTGCGAAACGGCGATTTATGAGAAATAACGATAAAATTGCTGTTTTAAACTTGCAAAAACATAGAAAAACGCTGTTTTGAACTATTCAAACTGACAAATTCATGTTTCTTTCGTGCGAAACGGCGATTTATGAGAAATGACGAAAAAATTGCTGTTTTAAACTTGCAAAAACCTAGAAAAACGCTGTTTTCAACTATTCAAACTGATAAATTCATGTTTCTTTCGTGCGAAATGGCGATTTATGAGAAATAACGATAAAATTGCTGTTTTAAACTTGCAAAAACATAGAAAAACGCTGTTTTGAACTATTCAAACTGACAAATTCATGTTTCTTTCGTGCGAAACGGCGATTTATGAGAAATAACGATAAAATTGCTGTTTTAAACTTGCAAAAACATAGAAAAACGCTGTTTTGAACTATTCAAACTGACAAATTCATGTTTCTTTCGTGCGAAACGGCGATTTATGAGAAATGACGATAAAATTGCTGTTTTATACTTGCAAAAACATAGAAAAACGCTGTTTTCAACTATTCAAACTGATAAATTCAGGTTTCTTTCATGCGAAACGGCGATTTATGAGAAATGACGATAAAATTGCTGTTTTAAACTTGCAAAAACACAGAAAAACGCTGTTTTCAACAATTCAAACTGATAAATTCATGTTTCTTTCGTGCGAAACGGCGATTTATGAGAAATGACAATAAAATTGCTGTTTTAAACTTGCAAAAACATAGAAAAACGCTGTTTTGAACTATTCAAATTGACAAATTCATGTTTCTTTCGTGCGAAACGGCGATTTATGAGAAACAACGATAAAATTGCTGTTCTAATCTTGCAAAAACATAGAAAAACGCTGTTTTCAACTATTCAAACTGATAAATTCATGTTTCTTTCGTGCAAAACGGCGATTTATGAGAAACGACGATAAAATTGCTAATTTAAACTTGCAAAAACATAGAAAAACGCTGTTTTGAGCTATTCAAACTGATAAATTCAGGTTTCTTTCGTTCGAAACGGTGGATTTTTGTGAAATCGCGATAAAACTGCTGTTTTAAACTTGCAAAAACATAGAAAAACGCTGTTTTGAACTATTCAAACTGACAAATTCATGTTTCGTTCGTGCGAAACGGCGATTTATGAGAAATGACGATAAAATTGCTGTTTTAAACTTGCAAAAACATAGAAAAACGCTGTTTTGAACTATTCAAACTGACAAATTCATGTTTCTATCGGGCGAAACGGTGGATTTTTGTGAAATCACGATAAAACTGCTGTTTTAAACTTGCAAAAAATAGAAAAACGCTGTTTTCAACTAATCAAACTGATAAATTCAGGTTTCTTTCGTGCGAAACTGCGATTTATGAGAAATGACGATAAAATTGCTGTTTTAAACTTGCAAAAACATAGAAAAACGCTGTTTTCAACTATTCAAACTGATAAATTCAGGTTTCTTTCGTGCGAAACGGCGATTTATGAGAAATGACGATAAAATTGCTGTTTTAAACTTGCAAAAACATAGAAAAACGCTGTTTTCAACTATTCAAACTGATAAATTCATGTTTCTGTCGTGCGAAACGGCGATTTATAAGAAATGACGATAAAATTGCTGTTTTAAACTTGCAAAAACATAGAAAAACGCTGTTTTGAAATATTCAAACTGACAAATTCATGTTTCTTTCGTGTGAATCGGCGATTTATTAGAAATGACGATAAAATTACTGTTTTAAACTTGCAAAAACATAGAAAAACGCTGTTTTGAACTATTTAAACTGACAAATTCATGTTTCTTTTGTGCGTAATTATTCAAACTGACAAATTCATAAAATTGCTGTTTTAAACTTGCAAAAGCATAGAAAAACGCTGTTTTCAACTATTCAAACTGTTAAATTCATGTTTCTTTCGTTCAAAACGGTGGATTTTTGTGAAATCACTATAAAACTGCTGTTTTAAACTTGCAAAAACATAGAAAAACGCTGTTTTGAACTATTCAAACTGACAAATTCATGTTTCTTTCGTGCGAAACGGCGATTTATGAGAAATGACGATAAAATTGCTGTTTTAAACTTGCAAAAACATAGAAAAACGCTGTTTTGAACTATTCAAACTGACAAATTCATGTTTCTTTCGTGCGAAAGGGCGATTTATGAGAAATGACGATAAAATTGCTGTTTTAAACTTGCAAAAACATAGAAAAACGCTGTTTTCAACTATTCAAACTGATAAATTCATGTTTATGTCGTGCGAAACGGCGATTTATAAGAAATGACGATAAAATTGCTGTTTTAAACTTGCAAAAACTTTGAAAAACGCTGTTTTCAACTATTTAAACTGATAAATTCATGTTTCTTTCGTTCGAAACGGTGGATTTGTGTGAAATCACGATAAAACTGCTGTTTTAAACTTGCAAAAACATAGAAAAACGCTGTTTTTAACTATTCAAACTGATAAATTCATGTTTCTTTCGTGCGAAACGGCGATTTATGAGAAATGACAATAAAATTGCTGTTTTAAACTTGCAAAAACATAGAAAAACGCTGTTTTGAACTATTCAAATTGACAAATTCATGTTTCTTTCGTGCGAAACGGCGATTTATGAGAAATGACGATAGAATTGCTGTTTTAAACTTGCAAAAACATAGAAAAACGCTGTTTTCAACTATTCAAACTGATAAATTCATGTTTCTTTCGTGCAAAACGGCGATTTATGAGAAACGACGATAAAATTGCTAATTTAAACTTGCAAAAACATAGAAAAACCTTGTTTTGAACTATTCAAACTGATAAATTCAGGTTTCTTTCGTTCGAAACGGTGGATTTTTGTGAAATCGCGATAAAACTGCTGTTTTAAACTTGCAAAAACATAGAAAAACGCTATTTTGAACTATTCAAACTGACAAATTCATGTTTCTTTCGTACGAAAGGGCGATTTATGAGAAATGACCATAAAATTGCTGTTTTAAACTTGCAAAAACATAGAAAACGCTGTTTTGAACTATTCAAACTGACAAACTCATGTTTCTTTCGTGCGAAACGGCGATTTATGAGAAATGACGATAAAATTGCTGTTTTAAACTTGCAAAAACATAGAAAAACGCTGTTTTGAACTATTCAAACTGACAAATTCATGTTTCTATCGGGCGAAACGGTGGATTTTTGTGAAATCACGATAAAACTGCTGTTTTAAACTTGCAAAAAATAGAAAAACGCTGTTTTCAACTAATCAAACTGATAAATTCAGGTTTCATTCGTGCGAAACTGCGATTTATGAGAAATGACGATAAAATTGCTGTTTTAAACTTGCAAAAACATAGAAAAACGCTGTTTTCAACTATTCACACTGATAAATTCAGGTTTCTTTCGTGCGAAACGGCGATTTATGAGAAATGACGATAAAACTGCTGTTTTAAACTTGCAAAAACATAGAAAAACGCTGTTTTCAACTATTCAAACTGATAAATTCATGTTTCTGTCGTGCGAAACGGCGATTTATAAGAAATGACGATAAAATTGCTGTTTTAAACTTGCAAAAACATAGAAAAACGCTGTTTTGAAATATTCAAACTGACAAATTCATGTTTCTTTCGTGTGAATCGGCGATTTATTAGAAATGACGATAAAATTACTGTTTTAAACTTGCAAAAACATAGAAAAACGCTGTTTTGAACTATTTAAACTGACAAATTCATGTTTCTTTTGTGCGTAATTATTCAAACTAACAAATTCATAAAATTGCTGTTTTAAACTTGCAAAAGCATAGAAAAACGCTGTTTTCAACTATTCAAACTGATAAATTCATGTTTCTTTCGTTCAAAACGGTGGATTTTTGTGAAATCACTATAAAACTGCTGTTTTAAACTTGCAAAAACATAGAAAAACGCTGTTTTGAACTATTCAAACTGACAAATTCATGTTTCTTTCGTGCGAAACGGCGATTTATGAGAAATGACGATAAAATTGCTGTTTTAAACTTGCAAAAACATAGAAAAACGCTGTTTTGAACTATTCAAACTGACAAATTCATGTTTCTTTCGTGCGAAAGGGCGATTTATGAGAAATGACGATAAAATTGCTGTTTTAAACTTGCAAAAACATAGAAAAACGCTGTTTTCAACTATTCAAACTGATAAATTCATGTTTCTTTCGTGCAAAACGGCGATTTATGAGAAACGACGATAAAATTGCTAATTTAAACTTGCAAAAACATAGAAAAACCTTGTTTTGAACTATTCAAACTGATAAATTCAGGTTTCTTTCGTTCGAAACGGTGGATTTTTGTGAAATCGCGATAAAACTGCTGTTTTAAACTTGCAAAAACATAGAAAAACGCTATTTTGAACTATTCAAACTGACAAATTCATGTTTCTTTCGTACGTAAGGGCGATTTATGAGAAATGACCATAAAATTGCTGTTTTAAACTTGCAAAAACATAGAAAACGCTGTTTTGAACTATTCAAACTGACAAACTCATGTTTCTTTTGTGCGAAACGGCGATTTATGAGAAATGACGATAAAATTGCTGTTTTAAACTTGCAAAAACATAGAAAAACGCTGTTTTGAACTATTCAAACTGACAAATTCATGTTTCTTTCGTGCAAAACGGCGATTTATGAGAAATGACGACAAAATTGCTGTTTTAAACTTGCAAAAACATAGAAAAACGCTGTTTTGAACTATTCAAACTGACAAATTCATGTTTTTTTCGTGCGAAAGGGCGATTTATGAGAAATGACGATAAAATTGCTGTTTTAAACTAGCAAAAACATAGAAAAACGCTGTTTTGAACTATTCAAACTGACAAACTCATGTTTCTTTCGTGCGAAACGGCGATTTATGAGAAATGACGATAAAATTGCTGTTTTAAACTTGCAAAAACATAGAAAAACGCTGTTTTGAACTATTCAAACTGATAAATTCAGGATTCTTTCGTTCTAAACGGTGGATTTTTGTGAAATCACGATAAAACTGCTGTTTTAAACTTGCAAAAACATAGAAAAACGCTGTTTTAAACTATTCAAATTGACAAATTCATGTTTCTTTCGTGCGAAACGGCGATTTATGAGAAATGACGACAAAATTGCTGTTTAAACTTGCAAAAACATAGAAAAACGCTGTTTTGAACTATTCAAACTGACAAACTCATGTTTCTTTCGTGCGAAACGGCGATTTATGAGAAATGACGATAAAATTGCTGTTTTAAACTTGCAATAACATAGAAAAACTCTGTTTTGAACTATTCAAACTGACAAATTCATGTTTCTTTCATGCGAAACGGCGATTTATGAGAAATCACGATAAAATTGCTGTTTTAAACTTCCAAAAACATAGAAAAACGCTGTTTTGAACTATTCAAACTGACAAATTCATGTTTCTTTCGTGCGAAACGGCGATTTATGAGAAATGACGATAAAATTGCTGTTTTAAACTTCCAAAAACATAGAAAAACGCTGTTTTGAACTATTCAAACTGACAAATTCATGTTTCTTTCGTGCGAAACGGCGATTTATGAGAAATGACGATAAAATTGCTGTTTTAAACTTGCAAAAACATAGAAAAACGCTGTTTTAAACTATTCAAATTGACAAATTCATGTTTCTTTCGTGCGAAACGGCGATTTATGAGAAATGACGATAAAATTGCTGTTTTAAACTTGCAAAAACATAGAAAAACGCTGTTTTGAACAATTCAAACTGACAAACTCATGTTTCTTTCGTGCGAAACGGCGATTTATGAGAAATGACGATAAAATTGCTGTTTTAAACTTGCAAAAACATAGAAAAACGCTGTATTCAACTATTCAAACTGACAAATTCATGTTTCGTTCGTGCGAAACGGCGATTTATGAGAAATGACGATAAAATTGCTGTTTTAAACTTGCAAAAACATAGAAAAACGCTGTTTTGAACTATTCAAACTGACAAATTCATGTTTCTATCGTGCGAAACGGTGGATTTTTGTGAAATCACGATAAAACTGCTGTTTTAAACTTGCAAAAACATAGAAAAACGCTGTTTTGAACTATTCAAACTGACAAATTCATGTTTCTTTCGTGCGAAACGGCGATTTATGAGAAATGACGGTAAAATTACTCTTTTAAACTTGCAAAAACATAGAAAAACGCTGTTTTGAATTATTCAAATTGACAAATTCATGTTTCTTTCGTTCGAAACGGTGGATTTTTGTGAAATCGCGATAAAACTGCTGTTTTAAACTTGCAAAAACATAGAAAAACGCTATTTTGAACTATGCAAACTGACAAATTCATGTCTCGTTCGTGCGAAACGGCGATTTATGAGAAATGACGATAAAATTGCTGTTTTAAACTTGCAAAAACATAGAAAAACGCTGTTTTGAACTATTCAAACTGACAAATTCATGTTTCTATCGTGCGAAACGGTGGATTTTTGTGAAATCACGATAAAACTGCTGTTTTAAACTTGCAAAAAATAGAAAAACGCTGTTTTGAACTATTCAAACTGACAAATTCATGTTTCTTTCGTGCGAAACGGCGATTTATGAGAAATGACGATAAAATTTCTGTTTTAAACTTGCAAAAACATAGAAAAACGCTGTTTTCAACTAATCAAACTGATAAATTCAGGTTTCTTTCGTGCGAAACGGCGATTTATGAGAAATGACGATAAAATTTTTGTTTTAAAATTGCAAAAAGACAGAAAAACGCTGTTTTCAACTATTCAAACTGATAAATTCAGGTTTCTTTCGTGCGAAACGGCGATTTATGAGAAATGACGATAAAATTGCTGTTTTAAACTTGCAAAAACATAGAAAACCGCTGTTTTCAACTATTCAAACTGATAAATTCATGTTTCTGTCGTGCGAAACGGCGATTTATGAGAAATGACGATAAAATTGCTGTTTTAACTTGCAACAACATAGAAAAACGCTGTTTTCAACTAATTAAACTGATAAATTCATGTTTCTTTCGTTCAAAACGGTGGATTTTAGTGAAATCACGATAAAACTGCTGTTTTAAACTTGCAAGAACATAGAAAAAGGCTGTTTTGAACTATTCAAAATGACAAATTCATGTTTCTTCCGTGTGAAACGGCGATTTATGAGAAATAACGATAAAATTGCTGTTTTAAACTTGCAAAAACATAGAAAAACGCTGTTTTCAACTATTCAAACTGATAAATTCAGGTTTCTTTCGTGCGAAACGGCGATTTATGAGAAATGACGATAAAATTGCTGTTTTAAATTTGCAAAAACATAGAAAAACGCTGTTTTGAACTATTCAAATTGACAAATTCATGTTTCTTTCGTGCGAGACGGCGATTTATGAGAAATGACGATTAAATTGCTGTTTTAAACTTGCAAAAACATAGAAAAACGCTGTTTTCAACTATTCAAACTGATAAATTCATGTTTCTTTCGTGCAAAACGTCGATTTATGAGAAACGACGATAAAATTGCTAATTTAAACTTGCAAAAACATAGAAAATCGCTGTTTTGAACTATTCAAACTGATAAATTCAGGTTTCTTTCGTTCGAAACGATGGATTTTTGTGAAATCGCGATAAAACTGCTGTTTTAAACTTGCAAAAACATAGAAAAACGCTGTTTTGAACTATTCAAACTGACAAATTCATGTTTCGTTCGTGCGAAACGGCGATTTATGAGAAATGACGATAAAATTGCTGTTTTAAACTTGCAAAAACATAGAAAAACGCTGTTTTGAACTATTCAAACTGACTAATTCATGTTTCTATCGTGCGAAACGGTGGATTTTTGTGAAATCACGATAAAACTGCTGTTTTAAACTTGCAAAAAATAGAAAAACGCTGTTTTCAACTAATCAAACTGATAAATTCAGGTTTCTATCGTGCGAAACGGCGATTTATGAGAAATGACGATAAAATTGCTGTTTTAAACTTGAAAAAACATAGAAAAACGCTGTTTTCAACTATTTAAACTGATAAATTCATGTTTCTTTCGTGCGAAACGGCGATTTATGAGAAATGACGATAAAATTTGTTACGCGTCCGTCGGCGTAAATATTTTGCCTCGACGATCCCGTGTAACTACAGTTGAACCACGGCTATGCTCAGTGAAGTCGGTCGTGAGTCCTTTTTTTTTAAGTGTATAGTCCGGGGCGCCAGTCGGCTAGATAGGCCGTAACTGGTTCAACTACAAGAAGGAGCCGACAAAAAATGGGATTCGGTCCAGGAACGAATAAGGTACGAAAAATCAATTGCAATGCAACATTGAGTACTAAACACATGAGTTTATATTGCCGAAAAGTAATGCTACAATAAAATAAATCGTGATGATGTGTACAAGTATGATGGTAAGGCAGCCAAAAACTTTAAATAACAATAAAGCTACTAAACTTTTCCAATTCTAGGGTCCCTTCAAGGCTCACGCGACCTAGCCGTAGCATGAAGTACAAATATAAATAAAAAGCAGCAGGGGGCCGTGGCCTCCGATAGTGATTAGGATTGCGTCGTGAGGGAACACCCTCGAGATATATGACGAGCGCGGTCAACAATACCGTTCGACGTATACGATGGCCAACGTATCGCGAATCCGTGCGCAATAGTTAATAAACCGCAGATCCTAGAGACTACGCGACACACGAGCAACTTGCCACTATCGCAATCACAACTCGTGAATTACTTAAATTAAAACCAAACGGTCCTTGACCGGATTCCAGTGAACAGGTAAAGTAAAGTGTACAGATAATAACAACTTGACGCATAAGAAAACGAAATATAAAGTATTTTTGGCTTAGCTGTGAAGATGAGGTCCAGGTCGTGGTTAGGGATCACGGTGGTGCGGCAGCGGAATCGACGAGGCCAATGAACAGCACTCAGGCCCCAGCAACAGTAAATCGCACGCAATTTTCCAAGGATGGCGAAGTGATCACGTGACAGGGTGTGGTTGTGTGGTCTGAAGGCGACTTAAACCCTGGAACCACGAACGTGGAGCCGATGAACCTACAATTATGTTTGAAATGATGACGAAGAACAAAAAGGAAACCTTAGGGATCTCAAAACGAAACTTACTGGTGTCGATCGGCTGGTAATACGATTGTTGAGGTTGTAGTGGATTTTCTGATCCGGAATACTTCCGTTATTATAAAATAATATGGGTTGAGGTAAAATAACAAATCCAGTTAAACTGGTCTAGATTCTCCCAAAATAAACTTCTCAACGAGAAAACTAGCACAAAAACTATTTTACTCAACCAAACCACTCAAACCCAAAATCTGAAGTGTTTAAAAAAAAAAACGTGAAGCCAAAAGGACGAAGAAAAACCAGTAAGTACTTGTATCTCAAAGCCTTACTTAACTTAAGCGCAAATAATAATAAAGACGTCGTCTTCGTAAGTTTCCTGGTTACACTTGGATGTAACGTAGGTTGCGGAGCGAAGAAAATTCAGAATTAAATAGTAACTGAATAAGGAGGACGTGGGCAGCACTTGCCTAGTCGCTCAGAGAAGGTCACTTGAATGAGAAGAACTTATGAATGAAAAATGACAAATGACAGCTGGCGTGAGATGAATGATAGGAAGAAAAATGAGAGTAAATCAGGACAGATGAGAATCAAAACGGTAAGCAATGAGTACGAATGAATTACCAAAACTAAAGTTATGATTTTTCAGGTGAATATGAATGAAGAGAAAATGAAATATGTAATGAAATCTAACCTAACCGTAACAAATTGCTGTTTTAAACTTGCAAAAACATAGAAAAACGCTGTTTTGAACTATTCAAACTGACAAATTCATGTTTCTTTCGTGCGAAAGGGCGATTTATGAGAAATGACGATAAAATTGCTGTTTTTAACTTGCAAAAACATAGAAAAACGCTGTTTTGAACTATTCAAACTGACAAATTCATGTTTCTTTCGTGCGAAACGGCGATTTATGAGAAATGACGATAAAATTGCTGTTTTAAACTTGCAATAACATAGAAAAACGCTGTTTTGAACTATTCAAACTGACAAATTCATGTTTCTTTCGTTCGAAACGGTGGATTTTTGTGAAATCGCGATAAAACTGCTGTTTTAAACTTTCAAAAACATAGAAAAACGCTATTTTGAACTATTCAAACTGACAAATTCATGTTTCTTTCGTGCGAAACGGCGATTTATGAGAAATGACGATAAAATTGCTGTTTTAAACTTGCAAAAACATAGAAAAACGCTATTTTGAACTATTCAAGTTGACAAATTCATGTTTCTTTCGTGCGAAACGGCGATTTATGAGAAATGACGATAAAATTGCTGTTTTAAACTTGCAATAACATAGAAAAACGCTGTTTTGAACTATTCAAACCGATAAATTCAGGATTCTTTCGTTCGAAACCGTGGATTTTTGTGAAATCACGATAAAACTGCTGTTTTAAACTTGCAAAAACATAGAAAAACGCTGTTTTGAACTATTCAAACTGACAAATTCATGTTTCTTTCGTGCGAAACGGCGATTTATGAGAAATGACGGTAAAATTACTCTTTTAAACTTGCAAAAACATAGAAAAACGCTGTTTTGAATTATTCAAATTGACAAATTCATGTTTCTTTCGTTCGAAACGGTGGATTTTTGTGAAATCGCGATAAAACTGCTGTTTTAAACTTTCCAAAACATAGAAAAACGCTATTTTGAACTATTCAAACTGACAAATTCATGTTTCGTTCGTGCGAAACGGCGATTTATGAGAAATGACGATAAAATTGCTGTTTTAAACTTGCAACAACATAGAAAAACGCTGTTTTAAACTATTCAAACTGACAAATTCATGTTTCTATCGTGCGAAACGGTGGATTTTTGTGAAATCACGATAAAACTGCTGTTTTAACCCTTAACTGGTATCCTGGGGTCACAGATGACCCCACGCGTACAAACTTGTACATAAAAGACGCAGTTTTGGCAACACTGCACTGAGCATTTCAGTAGCTTCATTAATAACAGTTAGTTAGTCAGTGCTAGACGCGCGTGGTGATTCGGTGTCTTGTGTCGATAATATAAACAATTGGGGTTACGACTGACCCCAAGATACCAGTTACGTTTTTATTTTGATGAAAACATGTCTCGACGGTTTTTGACGGATAAGGAACTGGAGGAGATATTGATGCAAGATAGTGATCACGATGACAATTCAGTGTTAGACAAAGAGTTTGTAGAAAGTGATGATGACATATCGGACGCGGAAAGTGAACATAGTGATCACAACACGGACTCAGAGGAAGAAGTTCAGGAAAGCGAACAAATAGATAACGTGGAAGTGGAAGACAAAGATGACTCTTCCTCGTCAGACACGTCTAATTCCCCGGGTCCTTCTACATCATCTTCCATACGTCGTTTTTCTTGCTTTTATGGAAAAAACAGATATAAATGGGCAAAGATAGCACCAAGACCTTCTGTTCGAATTGCAGCAACAAACATAATTACACATCTTCCCGGCTTGATAGGACCAGCAAGAATAGCAAAACCTGCTACGCCTTATGAAGCTTGGCGATTATTATTTACGAATGATATTTTGGAAACAGTTTTAGAACATACAAATGAAAAAATTACAAACTTGAGTGCAAATTACAGTAGCAGTAATGCTACGTTTATAAATCATTTGAGTATTAGTGAACTGAAAGCATTTCTGGGATTGTTATATCTGGCTGGAGTTTTTAAATCTGGCCGAGAGGACGTGACATCTTTGTGGGCAACTGATGGAACAGGAAGAGACATTTTCCGAGCAACTATGCCAATGAGACGTTTTATGTTTCTTCTAACTGTCATAAGATTTGACAATGCAGATAGTAGAGCTCAAAGAATTGCCGATGGAGATAAGTTAGCTGCTATTTCAGAAATTTTCAAGATATTTACAGCAAATTGCAGTGATAATTATGCATGTTCTGAATATGCTACTGTCGATGAGATGCTTGTTCCTTTTAGAGGAAAATGCAAATTTAGAATGTACATGAAGAGCAAACCTGCAAAATATGGTCTAAAAATTATGTGCTTATGTGATGCTAAAACACATTACCTACTGAACGCGTTTGTTTATACCGGCAAAAATTTAGCGAGGCAAAACTCGAACAAAAAAAAATTATCTATTCCTACTCTCGATGTATTATCTTTAGTATCACCAATAGCAAACACAAATAGAAATGTGACCGGGGACAATTGGTTCACATCTATCGAATTAGTAAATGAACTCAAATCTCTTGGCCTTACTTATGTCGGCACAATAAGAAAAAATAAGAGAGATGTACCATCACAATTCCAGCCAAATAAAGATCGAAAAGTCGGCTCATCAATTTTTGGATTCGCTGGAAATCGCACTCTGGTGTCTTATGTGCCCAAAAAAAAACAGATCCGTTATTTTACTTAGTACCATGCATCATACGGATACGGTGAACGACCAATCTAAGAAACCTGAAATTATAGAATTTTACAATTCCACTAAATCAGGTGTTGACAGTCTGGACCAGAAATGTGCAAGTTATTCTTGCAATAGGAGAAGTCGCCGATGGCCTCTTACAATATTCTACGGATTACTAAATATTGCAGGCGTAAATTCTTTCATTATTTACACTGCTGCAGCCAATTTAAAACCTATAAAAACTCGAAGAGAGTACTATATTTCTCTAGGAAAGAGCTTAATAAATGATCATTTGCATGAACGCTTAAATTTGAATATTTCAAATGAACTCAAGAATCTAATTAGAATGATTTTGCAAGTTCCAATCTCAAATCAAAAAAATGTTCCCTCTCCCCCTGCCGCAAAAGATGTGCCTTTTGTCCACGTTGCAAGGACCGGAAATATCCAACAACTTGTAGCACATGTGCTAAAACTGTGTGTAGAGAACATGGAATACAAAAAATGATTTGCATCTCTTGTAATACAGACCAAATAATGTAGGTAGAAACGTTGTTGTCATTTTGTTTATAGTTCAATAAAATATGATATTATTCATTTCAGGGGATCAAGTGATGAATGAAGTAGCGGAAAAAAAGTTTGGGGACCTTAAAATTATTATTTTGTTATTATTTTTTCAATAATTTGTAAACGGTGTTAGAATTTCTATTTATTTTGTGTATTTTATATTTTTGCTGAAATAAACGTTATTTTCTATTATTTTGTCTAGTATTTTAATTTGAATCATTGAACCTGATATTGGAAATGTGACTAATGCTATAAAATTGTCAAGTTTTGCAATATTTCAAGAATGTCGCTACTTTTAATTTGGGGTCAACGGTGACCCCAAAATACCAGTTATATTTGACAAAACTAGTATACCAGTTAAGGGTTAAACTTGCAAAAACATAGAAAAACGCTGTTTTGAACTATTCAAACTGACAAATTCATGTTTCTTTCGTGCGAAACGGCGATTTATAAGAAATGACGATAAAATTTCTGTTTTAAACTTGCAAAAACATAGAAAAACGCTGTTTTCAACTAATCAAACTGATAAATTCAGGTTTCTTTCGTGCGAAACGGCGATTTATGAGAAATGACGATAAAATTTCTGTTTTAAACTTGCAAAAACTCAGAAAAACGCTGTTTTCAACTATTCAAACTGATAAATTCAGGTTTCTTTCGTGCGAAACGGCGATTTATGAGAAATGACGATAAAATTGCTGTTTTAAACTTGCAAAAACATAGAAAACCGCTGTTTTCAACTATTCAAACTGATAAATTCATGTTTCTGTCGTGCGAAACGGGGATTTATGAGAAATGACGATAAAATTGCTGTTTTAACTTGCAAAAACATAGAAAAACGCTATTTTGAACTATTCAAACTGACAAATTCATGTTTCTTTCGTGCGAAACGGCGATTTATGAGAAATGACGATAAAATTGCTGTTTTAAACTTGCAAAAACATAGAAAAACGCTGTTTTCAACTAATCAAACTGATAAATTCATGTTTCTTTTGTGCGAAACGGCGATTTATGAGAAATGACGGTAAAATTTCTCTTTTAAACTTGCAAAAACATAGAAAAACGCTGTTTTGAACTATTCAAACTGACAAATTCATGTCTCGTTCGTGCGAAACGGCGATTTATGAGAAATGACGATAAAATTGCTGTTTTAAACTTGCAAAAACATAGAAAAACGCTGTTTTCAACTAATCAAACTGATAAATTCATGTTTCTTTCGTGCGAAACGGCGATTTATGAGAAATGACGATAAAATTGCTGTTTTAAACTTGCAATAACATGGAAAAACGCTGTTTTGAACTATTCAAACTGATAAATTCAGGATTCTTTCGTTCGAAACCGTGGATTTTTGTGAAATCACGATAAAACTGCTGTTTTAAACTTGCAAAAACATAGAAAAACGCTGTTTTGAACTATTCAAACTGACAAATTCATGTTTCTTTCGTGCGAAACGGCGATTTATAAGAAATGACGGTAAAATTACTCTTTTAAACTTGCAAAAACATAGAAAAACGCTGTTTTGAATTATTCAAATTGACAAATTCATGTTTCTTTCGTTCGAAACGGTGCATTTTTGTGAAATCGCGATAAAACTGCTGTTTTAAACTTTCCAAAACATAGAAAAACGCTATTTTGAACTATTCAAACTGACAAATTCATGTTTCGTTCGTGCGAAACGGCGATTTATGAGAAATGACGATAAAATTGCTGTTTTAAACTTGCAGCAACATAGAAAAACGCTGTTTTGAACTATTCAAACTGACAAATTCATGTTTCTATCGTGCGAAACGGTGGATTTTTGTGAAATCACGACAAAACTGCTGTTTTAACCTTGCAAAAACATAGAAAAAAGCTGTTTTGAACTATTCAAACTGACAAATTCATGTTTCTTTCGTGCGAAACGGCGATTTATGAGAAATGACGGTAAAATTACTCTTTTAAACTTGCAAAAACATAGAAAAACTCTGTTTTGAATTATTCAAATTGACAAATTCATGTTTCTTTCGTTCGAAACGGTGGATTTTTGTGAAATCGCGATAAAACTGCTGTTTTAAACTTGCAAAAACATAGAAAAACGCTGTTTTGAACTATTCAAACTGACAAATTCAGGTTTCTTTCGTGCGAAACGGCGATTTATGAGAAATGACGATAAAATTTCTGTTTTAAACTTGCAAAAACACAGAAAAACGCTGTTTTCAACTATTCAAACTGATAAATTCAGGTTTCTTTCGTGCGAAACGGCGATTTATGAGAAATGACGATAAAATTGCTGTTTTAAACTTGCAAAAACATAGAAAACCGCTGTTTTCAACTATTCAAACTGATAAATTCATGTTTCTGTCGTGCGAAACGGCGATTTATGAGAAATGACGATAAAATTGCTGTTTTAACTTGCAAAAACATAGAAAAACGCTGTTTTCAACTATTTAAACTGATAAATTCATGTTTCTTTTGTTCAATACGGTGGAGTTTTGTGAAACCACGATAAAACTGCTGTTTTAAACTTGCAAAAACATAGAAAAAGGCTGTTTTGAACTATTCAAAATGACAAATTCATGTTTCTTCCGTGTGAAACGGCGATTTATGAGAAATGACGATAAAATTGCTGTTTTAAACTTGCAAAAACACAGAAAAACGCTGTTTCAACTATTCAAACTGATAAATTCATGTTTCTTACGTGCGAAACGGCGATTTATGAGAAATGACGATAAAATTGCTGTTTTAAACTTGCAAAAACATAGAAAAACGCTGTTTTGAACTATTCAAACTGACAAATTCATGTTTCTATCGTGCGAAACGGTGGATTTTTGTGAAATCACGATAAAACTGCTGTTTTAAATTTGCAAAGAATAGAAAAACGCTGTTTTGAACTATTCAAACTGACAAATTCATGTTTCTTTCGTGCGAAACGGCGATTTATGAGAAATGACGATAAAATTGCTGTTTAAACTTGCAAAAACATAGAAAAACGCTGTTTTCAACTAATCAAACTGACAAATTCATGTTTCTTTCGTGCGAAACGGCGATTTATGAGAAATGACGATAAAATTGCTGTTTTAAACTTGCAAAAACATAGAAAAACGCTGTTTTGAACTATTCAAACTGACAAACTCATGTTTCTTTCGTGCGAAACGGCGATTTATGAGAAATGACGATAAAATTGCTGTTTTAAACTTGCAAAAACATAGAAAAACGCTGTTTTCAACTATTCAAACTGATAAATTCAGGTTTCTTTCGTGCGAAACGGCGATTTATGAGAAATGACGATAAAATTGCTGTTTTAAACTTGCAAAAACATAGAAAAACGCTGTTTTCAACAATTCAAACTGATAAATTCATGTTTCTTTCGTGCAAAACGGCGATTTATGAGAAACGACGATAAAATTGCTGTTTTAACTTGCAAAAACATAGAAAAACGCTATTTTGAACTATTCAAACTGACAAATTCATGTTTCTTTCGTGCGAAACGGCGATTTATGAGAAATGACGATAAAATTGCTGTTTTAAACTTGCAAAAACATAGAAAAACGCTGTTTTCAACTAATCAAACTGATAAATTCATGTTTTTTCGTGCGAAACGGCGATTTATGAGAAATGACGGTAAAATTTCTCTTTTAAACTTGCAAAAACATAGAAAAACGCTGTTTTGAATTATTCAAATTGACAAATTCATGTTTCTTTCGTTCGAAACGGTGGATTTTTGTGAAATCGCGATAAAACTGCTGTTTTAAACTTGCAAAAACATAGAAAAACGCTATTTTGAACTATTCAAACTGACAAATTCATGTCTCGTTCGTGCGAAACGGCGATTTATGAGAAATGACGATAAAATTGCTGTTTTAAACTTGCAAAAACCTAGAAAAACGCTGTTTTGAACTATTCAAACTGACAAATTCATGTTTCTATCGTGCGAAACGATGTATTTTTGTGAAATCACGATAAAACTGCTGTTTTAAACTTGCAAAAAATAGAAAAACGCTGTTTTGAACTATTCAAACTGACAAATTCATGTTTCTTTCGTGCGAAACGGCGATTTATGAGAAATGACGATAAATTTTCTGTTTTAAACTTGCAAAAACTTAGAAAAACGCTGTTTTCAACTAATCAAACTGATAAATTCATGTTTCTTTCGTGCGAAACGGCGATTTATGAGAAATGACGATAAAATTGCTGTTTTAAACTTGCAATAACATGGAAAAACGCTGTTTTGAACTATTCAAACTGATAAATTCAGGATTCTTTCGTTCGAAACCGTGGATTTTTGTGAAATCACGATAAAACTGCTGTTTTAAACTTGCAAAAACATAGAAAAACGCTGTTTTGAACTATTCAAACTGACAAATTCATGTTTCTTTCGTGCGAAACGGCGATTTATAAGAAATGACGGTAAAATTACTCTTTTAAACTTGCAAAAACATAGAAAAACGCTGTTTTGAATTATTCAAATTGACAAATTCATGTTTCTTTCGTTCGAAACGGTGGATTTTTGTGAAATCGCGATAAAACTGCTGTTTTAAACTTTCCAAAACATAGAAAAACGCTATTTTGAACTATTCAAACTGACAAATTCATGTTTCGTTCGTGCGAAACGGCGATTTATGAGAAATGACGATAAAATTGCTGTTTTAAACTTGCAGCAACATAGAAAAACGCTGTTTTGAACTATTCAAACTGACAAATTCATGTTTCTATCGTGCGAAACGGTGGATTTTTGTAAAATCACGACAAAACTGCTGTTTTAACCTTGCAAAAACATAGAAAAAAGCTGTTTTGAACTATTCAAACTGACAAA